>CAODLS014298741.1:0-13624 GCA_948243855.1 Flueggea neowawraea | reverse complement strand
AAACCGAACCAAATCTATTCTTATTACATAAAACACACTATATTTGATATCTACTCCAGTAGTAACCTATTTTTATTGTTATTTATTTGAAAAATAATTTGTTGTATTAAGATTTTGAGGTGAGATGTTATTTATAAATGTAATTTTTATTTATGCTTTATTCCGATCAAATCGAACCGAACCGATAACTAACGGAACCGAAAAAATCAGTGATTTGACTATAGATGACCAAAGAGTAAAACCAAACCGTTCGATTCGGTTGGTAATTTAGCTACAAAACCGAACCAAACCGTGTGCACCTCTAAAGAGAATAAATCTACTTATCAAAAATGAGAGAAGAAATGTGGTTTTGGACCTGTTCAACAAAGAAGTTGAAAACTTAAAGTTGATGTGTCTCTTTCCATTTGTTTAAGGAATTTCATTGTGTCGATGTTTAGAAAATAAATAAATAAATGCAAACGACTACGGACTGTAACATTTTATATTATGCTTATGCATTTCAAATGAAGAGAGACAGTTCTGATCAAGATTTGGGGTTTAAACATAATTAACCAAATTGCATAAACTGATACTTTTGCTAAACTGTACGAGACTTGACGCACTCCTCAATTGAGAGATGGGTTTAGACATCTATTACTGGACGTATTTTATGCCCTGCACTTGTTTAACGTGGGATATTTAACACTGGGTATTTGATAGGCTCCAACACTTATAGGGGCCCGTTTGGAAAGGCGACAGATGCTGCATTTCCATGCGTTTCACAATTGAAATGCACCGTTTTCGTTAACAGCTTCACATTGCGAAACACAACCTCTCTTTAATAGCCTTTCCAAATCGAGCTTAAAACTTGTTTAATGTGTTAAACACTCTCAACTCAAAGTAAGGCTGATGATTTGATGAAGAAATTGAACAAAGGATCGCTCTAAATAGGCTAGAAAGTAAGATTTGATATTTAATGTGCATACGAGACATCACATGAGAACCGAACACCATTTAAATAGGAAAACGATATAGTCTCACTAAGTTATTAGTCCGAACTCCAGCCTAGTCCAAAAGGCATTTTATGGGATGATTTACCACACGTATTGGCCTATGACAATTGCAAATATTGACAAATTTGAGATTCTATACAAATTACAGTCTACAACTTATAAATAGTGGTTTGAGAAAGAATAATATGGTATGCACAATTTCAATCATTATTATAGTTTAAATTTCGATTGAACACTCTTCCAAATTAACCGGAAGCATGAGTAATCACTTTTATTTAAGGATTGATGAGACATGGGAATAAAGACATTAAAATACACTTAATGTCACATAGACGTTACATTCTTCATTAAGAAGAGACGTTATAGAACTTTATCATTCACTCTTGTCACTCTATAAATAAACATGAGAAACACTTCCCAAGGTATGCTTTACTTGCTCTACACACCCATACTTTGTCAATTTCTCTACTGACTTGAGCGTCGGAGGTTCTCCGGGGAGCATCCCGACCTCACCATTTCTTGTGTTTTCAGGTCTCGATGCAACGTTCACGATTCCCGATTATTCAAATATTCTTCTTTATTGTTGTTCATTTTCTTAGGTAACAACAATTGACGCGGTCTGTGGGAAGCTAAACGAAAAGCCTTGTTCATCGACGATTGAGAAGAAGTACATCAATATCACCTACAAAACTCACCAAAGTACAAACGTATTCGAATCATGATGGTCATCCCGATGAGGATACGAGGAGAGTCAGTCCTGGAGCGGGAACCTCGAGAACGACCATCCCCATTATTCCACTCGTTAACTACGAGACGTTGAGGAGACAAAACAAGGAAAACCATAAAGCATTAGGTGAGATGGAAACCTTGCTTCAATAGTTATTTCCTCAGGCACAAATTCCACCCACGTTGCGTGCTTACGCCCAAAGTGCCCAGAGTGGAGGAGTACTAGAAAGACATGACGATCGGCAGCAAAGTCATCGTCAACCTACACAAGTTCCTATGCAATTGAATCCTCCACCTCACCAAGAGCCCTTCAACGCTTCGGTCCCCGAAGCTCAAGCCAAGCTTAGGAAAGACAACTATCCTGAAAAGGTGGAGAGTGCCTGCAAGGGAGAACATAGGGTTCCTCTGAAGAAGGTTGAAGTGCAGCCCCAATCCTCGATGAATGTTTGGAAGAAGGTGGACATGAGGAAGATGATCGAGGAGGTTCTTGAGCAAAGGAAGATGTTTCCTATGGAGGACGAGCAACAGAGAGTCAATGTCCCATTCACGAAATAGGTCATGAGAAAACCACTTTTCTCAAAGTTTAAGATCCCTCAACTACAAATTTTCTCCGGAAAGGAGGACCCGCATAAGCACGTCCAAAATTACGAGGCCATCATGATGCTACATGGATGGGAAGATGCCATCATATGCCACGTGTTCTAAATAACATTGAAGGACCATGCACGTACTTGGTTCAACGGGTTGAAGGAGGAGTCACTCTCCTGCTTTGAGCAGCTCAAGAAGGAGTTCATCAACGCCTTCATCATCAACATCAAGAGGAAAAAATATGTTAAGTACTTGCTGAGCATTAGGCAGAATGAGAAGGAGACTCTTCGACAGTACGTGGATAGATTCAGGAATGCTCCTCTCGAGGTTCATGATTTGTAACCAAGCGTGGCAGTAGCAGCAATGTTGCAGGGGACACGAGTGGTGTAGCTACAAGATTCGATGTCTCTGGATCCACCAAAGACCTTGGTTGACCTCTTTGTGCGTGCTAACAAGTACATTCTGCAGGCCGAAGTACTGAAGCATTGAGAGGGGAGCCAAACACAAGGAATAACACTTGAAGAAGATGCTCAACATGAGACCAACTAAGCACACTGCTACTTGAAATATTGATTATTGAGTGTACTTCTGATGGTGATAAGAAGTTGAATCCTTTAAGTTTTGTTATCTTTATCTTGTGTAAAATGTTATTCCGAATAAATAACATCTTTCCTTTTCTATGTAAATGACTTAGTTTGTGAATAAAGAACAGGTTGAGGCAAGCTGAGTGCTTAACCACGCATATCGAAAAGAGCCTACAATAAGTCGGACTCATACAATCAAAAGTGCTAGAGCATAAGGTGAGACCGAGCATGGACTCCTTACCGACAATGCACAACAAACTATTTTGAAACCTCTAAAACACAACGTGAGTAGAAAAGCTTGCGAGAAATCGGGTTCTCATGCGACAAGTATGTGAGTAGAAAAGCTTGCAAGAAATCGGGCTCTCACGTGACGAATAGGTTAGTAGAAAATCTTGGGGAAAATTGGGCTCTCACCACGCGATTAAAAGATAGACTGCGATGTAGCAATGAAGCATGAAGCTTGCGGAAAATCGGGCGCTCATTGTAGAACACACGCAGTGGAAAATTAAACATCGCATATAATCATCAAGCCTGTGGGAAAGGCGTTGACTAATGATAAAGTGCTATGACGTGTGGCAAGTGAAACCCCAAACGGTATTGTCATGAACACACGAGACGTATTATTTGCTAAGTTGTATGGCAAATGAAATCTCAAGTGGTATTGTCATGAACGCATGCAACAATTTATTTGCCAAGGCTTGTGACATGTGAAACCCCAAGTGGTATTGTTATGAGCGCACACGACAATTTGTCTACTTCGTCCTCAACAAATGAATCAACTCCTACCAGTAAGACCCACCGAAATCACTTGACCAAAAATTCATTTGGCCATATGATTGGGAAGCAACGATGCACACAAGTTGCACAGGAAAGAAAGGCAAACGATCAAGAGCAGTGAAAAACAATTGGTACTAGCTCGAACCTCATCACGAACTTCCTGAGGAAATGTTGAACCTCCTGATGAGGTGAAATTCCCAAGGAGATGTAGAACCTCTAGAGGAGGTGAGGTCCATGAAGAACTCGAGGAAGTGAACTTCCTGAAAAAATGTTGAACCTCACGAGGAGGTGAAATTCCCGAGGAGATGTGGAACCTCTAGAGGAGGTGATGTCCACAAAGAAATATTGAACTATTCGAGGAGATGAACTCTGCTGATGAGGAGATGAACTTCGCTGAGAAGGAGGTGAACTCTGTTGAGAAGGAGATGAACTCTGTTGAGGAAGAGATGAACTCCGCTGAGAAGGAGGCGAAGTCCACTGAGGATGAGGTGAACTATGCTGAGGAGGAGGTGAACTCCGTTCAGAAGAAGGTGAACTCTGCGAGGTTGTGAACTCGGCGAATTGATGAATAAGTTAGTGAAGCCCCACGAATTGGTGGTGGGGATGATGAAGAATGTGCTTCCTGAACGCCTACTGGTGGTGAGGATGTTGAAGAATGTGCTTCCTGAATGCCCACTGGTGGTAGGGATGATGAAGAATGTGCTTCTTGAACGCCCACTGGTTGTGGGGAGTGATGATCAATGTGTTTCCTGAACACCCACTAGTGGTGGGGGTGATGAATAATGTGATGAAAATGGTAGATTCTGAAATTGACCCTGTGAGGAGAGCTGAAAATTATGCAAGGCAAGCTGGTGAAGTTCCGCGAGTTGGTGTGGACTCGGCGAGTCGATGAACAAATTGGTTCGAATTCTGCGAGTTGATGAATACTATGAGATGAGTTGGTGAACTAAGCGAGGTTGTGAACTCCACGAGATGGTGGAAACAATAAACTCCGCAAATTGGATGATGACGTGTTGCTAAGGATAGAAAAAAGTCAAAGTGTTGCAAGAAAAATCCTGAAAAAAAAAGAAAATATTGGAGTTAAAAAAAAGGAAATAAAAAAAGGGTTGCTTGTGACAAAAATGGTGAGTCTAATTAGGCTTTGAACGACAAGGTGCATGGGAAAACGACGGCGACAGGTCGTCCAATGAAAGACAAGTTGTGCAAAGCATAGGGCGACAGGTCGTCCAAGGAAAGGCTTGCTATGTCGTTCGGCAGCTGATTGTTCAAAGCAGAAGGCGACTTGGTTTCCAAGGAGAGGCACGATGTGTCGTATGGCATGTAGCGCGCGGCTGCCCAGGCGTGCAATCAAACGGTTTGTCGTCTGGTGGAAAGAAATGCAACGTCGTCTGAAGAAGCATGCAGCGTGTCGTCTGCAAACAACAAGAAATGGTGCGTCGTCTTTTTGGTGGAAAGAGCGGTCAGTGGTTGCCGACAACTAAAAACATGCCGTATGCCATGACGGACGGTTGAGCGTCTGCTGCCATCTACGGCAAGTCGTCTACCGCGCTGGTTATCCAAACGTTTGGTGCTGGTAGAACCTGACATTAACGTTTTGGCATGGGGAGATTAGGCGTCTAGCGTTGCATGTCTCTGAACTGAACAACGTGTCATCTCGGATGTGGAACGATTGGACATCAGGAGCTGCTCGAGGAATGGTGTCGGATTTATGTGCAACACATAATGTTGGCTTCAAAAACACCAACTCTAACGTCGTCACATCTTGCTGGCCTTTCCTTGTTCAGAACAAACCACGCCGGGTCAAGCAACGGTCGACACCCGTCGGTCATCAAACCTCCTAAGCCACGAACACCGCCGTCTGGAATCACCGCAGTCGCCTCCAGTATTGCTGAGAAGCAGAAAGAAGCGAAGCCACCACCTGCAAAAAACAAAAACAAAGGAAGGAGATAAAGACAAGAAAATCCATAAAGAGTGAAAACTAATCAAGGAAGAAGATGAGGGATGGAGTGAACTCTGTTTGAATCACAAATGAAAAAGAGACGCGGCAGAAGCAAATAGAAGCGGAGAGCATGCAATATATTAATAGGGTTCAAGAAAATTAATTAGAAAAGAGAAACCAATTTGGAAGATTCAAAATTAATGTGGCATGAAAAGGAAACAAATACTAAAATCCCAGAAGGAGAATTCAATCCGTGAATAATGCACAATTAGGAAGAAGACTGATCTGGAAGCAAGAGAAAAACTGGGGAAAAAAGGGTCAAAATTGAAAGAGAAACAAAGGAAAAAGAGGAGGAAAAAAATAATAATCCCACGAAATGGGTTCCGGAAAGAATTAAAAAAAAAGGAAGACCATCACTTAGCAGCCTAGTCAAGCGGGCCTAGGTAAACAAAAGGCCCAGTCAACAACAATGGGCTCAGATGAGTGGAGAGCCCAGGATTCTTAACAAAAAATGTCCCAACAAGGACCTGAGCAGCAGAAATGGTGGCAGATCACTCCCCAAACTGAGAAATAAATTTTGAGAGGACCCTCACCAATGATTTTAGTGGCAGAATTCAATTCGCACTCGAAAGGAAACACGCTTAATATTTTTACTCTTATCTCTGGAAAATCCAAAGAAAAGAGTGGGAAGTAATTGATGAGACATGAGAATAAAGACATTAAAATACACTTAATGTTAAGAATGTAACATAGACGTTATATTCTTCATTAAGAAGAGACATTATAGAACTTTATCATTCACTCTTGTCACTCTATAAATAGACATGAGGAACACTTCTCAAGGTATGCTCTACTTGCTCTATACATCCATACTCTGCCAAATTCTCTACTGACTTGAGCGTCAGAGGTTTCCCGGAGAACATCTCGACCTCACAATTTCTTGTGTTTTCAGGTCTCGAGGTAACATTCACGATTATTCAAATATTCTTCTTTATTGTTGTTCATTTTCTGAGGTAACAACAATGATAAAAAATAATCGATAAAATCAAACCGTTTGTTCATACATCCCTCTTCTTCTTCATGCCTTAGGAAGAGCTTCAATGATTGGATTGATGCCTTGCAACAGAAGGCAATAGACTTGTTCTAAATGACCAAAAACATATCTACATAATGTTCACTTCATTAATTACTTGCTAGTTACAACACAAACCCAAAAACCAACGCCACATGTGCCTTCCACATGGAGGTGTGAATGAGCAGAGTCGAGCTTAGCTTTGAGATGTTTAGACTTGGCTCGTGTGATTTTTAACTAGCTCAAGCTTGGCTTCAAGCCTTTTTTTTCAAGCTCGACTTGAATTAGGACTGGAAATATTTACGAGCGGCTTGAGCTTAGCTCATGAAAAGCTCGTTTGAGCTTGTAATCAAGCTCGGCTCGTAAAAAGCTCAAATTAGGCTTGTATTCAAGCTTGTATGTCTCACTTGAATAAGCTCGGATTGAGTGCCCTTTTGAAATTGTAAAAACTAGCACAAACAATGAAATTTATATTAATTTCTAATTGATTGAGTATTTTAGACTCTTAACATAATCAAATATTAATATTTGAACTATAAACAAGCTTGTTTGCGAGATTTTGGATGTTTAAATTCGCTCGTTTATTAACTCGAGCTTAAAATTTTATTTAAGTTCGACTTGTTTATTATCGAATCGAGTTACAAACAAGGTTTTATCAAGTCGAACACCGAACAGCTTGCAAGCAACTCGACTCATTTACAACCTACTTCCCACAAGATAAGTACGTATCATCATCAAGTGGGCTATGACAGAATTTCGGTTCCGATTAAGACCTACACTTAAGTTTTCCACAAATTTTTTTCTCCATGTACAAACAACGTTATTCTCTTTCATTTCCAAAAGTCTTCCTCAAGAACTTCCAAGTTTTCTTTTGTGAACTTCCAAGTTATCATATTAAGAAAATTAAAGAAAACGTGCTTAAATCGTAACTAAGATGCGAGGTTGAATGGTATATATAGGCGTTTCATATATGCTGTATGCACATATAGATTCAGTAATTATTCTGAGGTTTTCGTCATGAATCATATTTTGCAAGTATTGCTATCAAGTCAAAGTCCGTTGTGTTGTGATTTGGTCCAACCTTTATGATATAAATATTGAAACTTAAAAAGATCAACTTAGCTCACGACAATTTAAAAATAAAACAGGAAAACAAAGACTATTTAGTTTGAAAAATAATTTTTTGTTTTTCATTTTTTACGATGTTTCTGTTTTTTAAAAACTAAAAATTTAGTTCATAGAAACTCTTGTTTTTCATAGAGATAAGTGAAAGTTTTGAACAATTTTTTTAATTTTTGTGTTTGTTTTGTAAATTTAGAAAATCTTTAGAAAATTTTATAGACTAATTAAACAGATCCAAAATACATGCTACTTTGGCTTTTCTAATAATATATACATATGTATATATATACATACATATATATATGTATATATATATATATATACACAAAATACAAACATGCTATTTTGGCTTTTCTAACAATTTTCACGAGACTATTCTTGTTCACATATTTTTGCGTTTATTTCCATTTCACATGTGCAGGGACAGACCCAAGGGACGTCACGGGTCTCGTGACCCTGGCGCCAACGAGATCTCATATCTATAGTTTTATTATAATAACTTTTAAGTCCTTAATTTTAAAAAAAAATAATTAATTCTTTAATTTGCTAGTCGCCCATCCGTCCGCCACTAAAGTCATTGTCTAACTTCCTTGATGTCATTCAGCGGTGTCTCTAGGTGAAAATAATTTTGAATTCATCATTGCCAGTGTATTCTAAGTCCATATCATAATGTATTTATATTTTTATATATGAAAAAGATGGAATTTTTGATCTTATTATAAAAAGGAAATCTAGTCTTGCAAGCAATAGGACTAAATCAACATGTGACATGGAATTTGTAGTATTTTAAGCTTGCTTGTGCAAATGTTCGGTGCTATATATGTCAGCTCACCACTAACTCAACATTCATAGCAAATTAACTAGTTGGAGTCTACATCTAGAAAGAAATAACATAAGAGAATTGATAAGAGTCTAGGTCGACTATATCATGTGTTTTTGGTAGTTTTGGTAGTTAATTTGTTTGACAAAAGAGAAAAAGTTAGGGTTTCTTGTAGGTTGATTTTTAGTTTTCAACTTTGCTAACATAAGCACTGCATAGTTTTCATACCAGCTTGCAATTTTCTCTTCCCAGTGGATGTTTAGTCACCATTTCTCTATTATTTGTCAAATCAGTTGCTCTGTCGTCTTCTAACTTAAATTTACACAATACACAGTTGATTTTTTTTTCTATTTTTTTAAGTAGATTTAGTTTTAATTATATTGTTGATAAAAAATTAGTACCTACCAGTAGCCTTAAACTTATAATTGGTATTGAACTTGTCCCTAACGGTAAGGAGTTAAAGGTTTGATTCTAATTGGGCAATAATTATAAAAAGAAGGTTCAATTCTAATATTAAAAAAATAAACTTTCCAAACTTAATTTTGTAGACTTTGATCAACTTTAAATATGTGGCTAAATACACAAACTTTATATATGTAATTCATTGCTTTTTGTTTCACGTCACAAAATAAGGAGGCAAAACAATATTAGTGCAAAAATACAATTAATACACAATTTATTTAATCTAATAATCCTCAAATTGGGAACATTGATCTGCTAAATTGATTCCAAGAATTTTTTTCCTAATCTTTTAAATTATTTTGAAGGATCAAAAAATTTCCTTTCAATCTCCAGTAAAGCACACAAAAATCCCGTCCAGTGAAGGAACCGACTACCTTGCCGCGTTAAGTAGGAGTTTTCTTGCACTTTCGTGTTAATATTATTATGCATTTTTTGTTGATAAATAATTATGAAGGAAATGATTAAAGAAAAAAGAAGTAGAAGCCTGTTTATACGATATTTTGAACTTTGAAGTGCCCAATTCTTGGAAGTTATAGTGCACCTGCAACTTATTTGGTTACTTGTAAAGCAATTTTAGGGAGAAGCTAAAAAGTAACCAAAATACTTTCACCCACTAATAATACTTTCAAGGGATGAGATATGGTTTTTTTGTCCTTTTCCTTTTATATTTATCTCTTTTAGGTAATTTTTAATGGTAGAAATATTATTTAGACATTTTATAGTTAATTTAATGGTTAAGATTTTGCCAACACATTAAAAAACTTGACTCAAATAACTAAATTTGAACCATAATTAAATTTAAAATGTATAAAAATATTTCAACCATAAAAAATACACATAAAAGAGATAGGACAAAATGACCGTAACTCATCTCCTTTGAAGAAAACCACACCAAGTATTGCAGATGATTTTGAGAGTGATGAGAATATGCCTATATTTCATGCCATGTTGAGTTATGAACTATTGCGTACATGTATTCATGTTTAATTAGTGACTCATGTCTCAAGTTCATGCTAAATTCCATGACCACGTTTATGTTTTTTTTCAGGCATAGTGAGTATGTTTTCCTAGTTTTATGTTGAGATTTCAAGTATATAAATCCATTTTGTTAATGAATGAAGTATGCCACTTCTATAACTCTATATCATATATACCAAGGATAAAGCGGAATTAGAATTAGATGTACGAGGAGTGCTAAAAGTTAAATAATTCATAATATAATCAAATAAGAAAATATAAATTAAATTTCTAATAAATTATAATTAACATTGATAAGTGACAATTTATTGTACAATGGTTAAATTTATTGTTAAATTTATAACAACAATTTATATTTTTTGTCTTTTTAGTAGATTAATAGTGTTGGTAGATTGAGTAAATTATATAAAAAAAGTATAAAAATATATATATATATTAAATCGAAATGTTGTTTTCCTTGATATAAAAAAAAATCCCCCTGTTTTTTTTTTCCATGGTTGTTTGGAATAGTCAAGTTAAAATTTTAGCGGCAAAATATTCAACTAACCGTAAGTCATCAATCTAACACAACACAACCATAGTAAGATTAGGTGACCAGTAAAAGAAGTGGCATTGTTTTGTGTTGATACATTATCATGTATCGAATAATGTCTTTTTCTCGAAGAAATGAAAATCCAAAACTAGTCCAAAGTTTAGGATTAACATTAGAAAGTAAGACAAATGGCCGTAAGTCATAAAACTGAATAATCCCTATCAAAATTGTGGTTGCATGGAAATGTCAAGGAAGCAACTAAAAAACCAACAACCCTATTTAGCAATTCTTTCAAAAACCATTTGATACAATAATGGTAATGTTACTATCATTTATATAAGTCCAACAAACTATAAGACAAGTGGACCCATTGGTTATGAATTGGGGAAATGACTTGGTCTCCCCCCAATTTCCAGTCTACTACTAATGCAACTACTTATATATCTATCTCCAACCTATAATTTTTTATTCATCAAAAGAAAAAAGAAAAAAATTATACTCGTCTTGGCCGACTAAGCCTTGAACCTTTTGTTAGTACTCTTGAATCAATTTATTTTACTTCCTGTTGATTTTTTTTTTCATTTTAATTTCTAATAATTTATTTAAAATTTTTAACAGTTTAAAGTCAATTTTTTTCTATTTAAATCAATTTAAAAGATTTCCTAAATTGGAAAAATATCATAAAAAAATATTAAAGTGGAGATATTTTGTATTTAAGCCTATAGAATAGAACCTTTATGAATAGCAATTTTTTTTTGCATTTAAGTCTTAAAATTATCTATTTTCAAGATTTGAAATTAACTCTTGAATTTGAGATCTCTGGTGTCACGACCCATTCCCGAAACCATAACCGGCGTATGAGGCGAACCGTCTATGGTAGCCCGACCCATCTTGCACAAGCCTCATAGGATCATAATCTCTATTCATTCATTTATTAAAACATTGGCGGAAAAACATATATAAGTATATGAAAATAATATTCAACATATATATAAATATTTCCATATATATTACATGAAAATATATACAAAGCGATCTAATTGCAAAACAATATATAAAAATTTAATACACAAACCCCATAACCCTACAACATATCCGTATGGAACATCTACAGACGTAGCCCGACAAAAAGGGCGCTGCTAACCAAGAATATCTCTGTGTCTCACTAGGTTGGGAGATGTCTGAAGGTTGCTGACTCAAGTCAACATGTCATCATAGAAACAAGACAACATAGAGAAACAAAGGGGTCAACCCAGTGAGTGAAGGATAACACTCCAGATTGTCTTATACGTGTCTCACAAAGACTAGTTTGAAAATCATTTAAAAACTATCACATGCAGTATACAACAGGTATATGTATATACACACTATATACATAGTATGATTTCCAAGAAATAAGTTTCTAAAACATTTGCACCAAAAGCAAACACATACACTTTATTAAAATACTATCTGTAGTATTTCATTTTCCTGAAAATATCATATATTTATCATGAGACCATAGAAATCATGATGTGGTTTATGCCACTCTCCCACCATATTATGATTGTTGTCATGCCATCGATCCATAATCCAATCATTTGCCCTCGCCATAACTACATGGTTACCATCTACCTCGATAGCTAGGTTATCACATGCGATGGTATACCAAAGGTTACACACCCCGTAGCGAAGGTGTCCCACAATCAAAGCATAATCAAAACCATTATATCATCGTCAAATCATATAGAAACATATATATCAATATATATATATATATATATATGTATATATATGTGTGTGTGTGTGTGTGTATGTCATTCTTCAAAACAAATATGTGAATATTATTCACATACTCCTTTTCATATAATTAATCAATCCGTAGATTAGTCTGATTTCAAACATGTGTTATACATATCAAAAACAATATAAATTTCAGAGACACAACCTATGTGTCTGAAGTAGCCATCCACTCACCTGGATGTCAAAGCTCTAAGAATCCAAATCAAGTACCGTTGGTGGGTAGCTGCTGGTGCTGATAAGCACAAGATGCTGTAACAAATATAACATAATAATAATCAAATATGGTACTGTGGTCGTACCCAAAATGCGTGCAATGTCATGCATATGCAACCCTCAAAGATCGCTCAAAATCCCCCAAATTCTCCAAATAAATCAACTACAAAATGTCACAATTTGGTCCCTCAGAACCACTGTTTACTCGAGTTACCCAGAGTTAACTCGAGTTAACTGATGTCTGATTTACTCGAGTTAACCAATGAATAACTCGAGTAAATCATGTCTTACTTTACTCGAGTTAACCCAACTTAACTCGAATAAATCGTGTCTTAACTTACTTGAGTTAACCAAATATAACTCGAGTAAATCTGGACCTATCTTACTCTAGTTAATCAACCATAACTCGAGTAAACACTTACCCAGATTATCCAGCTCGACCAAATACTCAAATCAACTGATAAAAATCATTGTTAAACCACTACATATACTCTAATCATCCTCCTGAACATGAATCTATACTCCAATCCATCAAAACAACACGAATTCTCACCAATTCATCCTAAATCTGAATTAAACCTAGAACCTAATATACATGATCATACAGAAAACATGAGAAAAGAAAGGATTAAAAACCCAATCTTACCTTAGGAAATCCAAAGGAAGTGCTAAGGAACAAATTGAGAGAGATTGAAAGCGTCTGAGAGGAGTGGATTCGGAAGAAATGAAAACTTAAGGTCAGTTTCGGGTCTTTAAAGATGAAGAACACTTACTCGTCGTTCCCAGGTAACTCGAGTTACACAATGATATAACTCGAGTTATATGGACCTTGCCTAACTCGAGTTACAATTCTGGATAACTCAAGTTATATAAGGGTCACACAACTCGAGTTACCTCTAACTCTAACTCGAGTTATCCACTCTCCAAACTCATTACTCCAGGTTCCAGAACACAAATCCTATATGCTCATTAGCTAAATCAACTATCAATCTAAACTCCCATCGCTACAGGAAATATAGCCAGAACGGATGGAATGT
>CAODLS014297920.1:0-19356 GCA_948243855.1 Flueggea neowawraea | reverse complement strand
TCTAATCCCTGACTTAAGAAGTTTCAAAAACAGTTCCATAGCTTCAAAACTAAACCCATTTCGCACATACCCACTAATCGCTGCGGTCCAAGAAAAAACGTCCTGAAATGGGTTCCTCTCAAAATACCGCATTGATTCCTCGACTCTTCCATATTTCATGAAGCCCGAAATCAATGCAGTCCACGAGATCTCATTCCTTTGAGGCATTTCATCAAACAACTTACGAGCTTTGTCGACATGTCCCTGCTGTACATAGGCATTAATGATACAATTATTCACAAAGAGATTAGACCCATCAAATTCCTTGGCAATTTCATTAGCTTCAACTGATCTTTTATGGGTCAGATACAGAATCAAGAGCTTCCGATGAAGTACCCATTTTGATTAAATGAGCATGAAAGGCACTGCCTTTGGTTACTAAACCTTGGCAAGTAATGTTCTTCAAGATCGAGGCACATGTTTTCACGTGGGTTTTGAAGCTTCTTGATGGGTTTAGTGCAGATAGTAGTTGCAGAGATTTATGCGGAGTTTTCATCCGAAGCAAAGGTATGGTTTGAGGTAGTTAAGTCAGTTGACGAGAATTTGGGAGAGTAACAAGAAATTGAAGAAGAGTTATGCCTCGTTTGGCTGTGATGGATTTTCGTTACAATTATACATCATATAGCACCTGGACCATTGACAATTTCATTTAAGTCCTTCGACTGA
Organism: Flueggea neowawraea; assembly: GCA_948243855.1. Taxonomy (NCBI): domain Eukaryota; kingdom Viridiplantae; phylum Streptophyta; class Magnoliopsida; order Malpighiales; family Phyllanthaceae; genus Flueggea; species Flueggea neowawraea. The sequence goes on along the minus strand of CAODLS014297920.1, from coordinate 18,651 downwards.
TTGTCGTACACTAATACTCTAAAGTTTTCGGCCTTTGAATTTAGTCCCAAGTCTTTCAATATAATCATACTTTCCATTAATCTACTAAGTTTAGAATCCGAGACAAATAAAAATAATTGTTGGGAGAGATTACTAATGAATGATAATTAATTAAGAAATTTCAGGCTAATATCGTTTAAGAGATTAATTGTTAAATCTTTTCTATTTTTGATTTATTTGTATATAAAATTATATGACTGGATTTTTTGTTGGGTTTAATAAATTGATAGTATTAAAAAAGCGTATGGTATTGTTTTCATGATTACAATATATTAAATACTACTAAATATGAATTTAAGTAAAGAGTGTAATTGATCCGAACTTTAGAGTGTTCAAACTTGACTTGTTGAAAAAAGTCTCTAGTTCAAGCTCAAGTTATATTTATATTCAATTTCAACTCATTTTAAAATTTCACAAGTTCAAACTTGACTTGTTGCAGGCTTGTTTTAACTCGAACTTGACTCGAACCACAAGCTTGTTTATAGCTCGCTTAGCAAAGAAATAAACTAAATTCATTTAATAAGCAAAATTTTTAAGTTGATTATCTATTTAATTTAAACAAATTCTCTACAAATTTAATTAGAGTTGTGTTTATAAGTTTACTATTAAGCTTGTTCACAAGTTCATTATCAACCTGGTTATGAGTTTATTATCGAGCTTATTCATTAGCTTTTAAATAAGTTTTGAACTATTTAAACGTAGTCTATTTTTATCGAACTCTAGAAATTGTTCAAATTTAGGCCATTCATGTATTAAGCCGAAGATGAATAAACTCTTATTGAGCCAGATTCAAACCACTCGCGAACAACTTGTCTTATTTACACCCCTAAGCTTAAGTTATATAGCTAAGCTAATAATTTACAAATGAGTGGTATGTAGATTCAAAGTTGATTAATTATGCCATTTTTCTTCGTTTAACTAAATTAGTATTGGTAAACATATAAAATATTAATTAAACATATATAAAATAAAAACAAACTAAATTTAAAGATTAGTTAAATTAAGCTGATTAAAAATGTGGACCTCACCGAAGTTGGGTAACTCAGTTGGTAATCACTCACACCTAAGACTAAGAGGTTTTTAATCAAACTTCAAAGGTACCCATATTTTTTATATTTATTATGGGGATTGGTCTTCTCCTTTGTGTGACCAATAATAAATAAAATTATGTGTGTAGATTTTTTTTTTAAAAAAATGTGGACATCATTGTTGTATAATATAGTATCTTTCAGTGTCATAGGCTAACTCTATCGAATTCTAACTTCTTAGTGAATCTTTCTCATTTATGTGTCCAAAACAAAAATAGGACTTTGGATGGGTACCAATAATATAAATTATTAGAGATTAGTATTACAAGTAACACCTGCCCACATATGATATGACCCATTGGGTACCCTTTGGCCTGGTCATATGTAGCCATCGCCACCGCTGGCTTTGAACGGTTTAGCTACTTCCTCCACCACATTGCACCCAAATTCACCCCTTGAAAGTGAAACTCACAATTGGGACTTCTCATTTTTGTTGGTTTGGTGTGGTGCGGTGTGGTGTGCCTCAATTATTCTACCTCCCTCTTGTTTCTTGTCAAGTATTGTGCACTATTTTTTGTTTCCATGTTTTGCACATTATGTTATAAGATAACATAATTTCAAACTTTGCTAAACGTACTTTAAACTGCAGTGAATGCAATTAAGTTTAACTAAAAAACTTATTTGGATTTTTATACCCGAGTCAGAAATTATTATCGATTTTCTCTATAAAAAATAAATTTCCCCGACTTTTTTATATTAATTCTAGAATCCTCAACTCTTATAACCTTATTTATTATATGATATGTCTTGTTATAATTTGTATAAATGAGAAAATTAAATTATTTAACTAGTAAATATCTCATTCTAATTCATTTTAAGCGGATTGTCAAATAGATAACAAAGTTTAAGAGTGAATTGTAAACTTTCTCGATATTATAATAGATTGACAGGCTAGGATTAAGAGTGTTTAGCAAATTCTAAGTTTTTTAATGTATTGAATATGTAATACGTTGTTATTTATCAAACAGACTGTTAATAAAGCATTTGTAAATTTGCCAAGAAAATCAGCTAAACGAAACGAATTATTGTGGGGAAGTTGAGTGATCAAGATTGACCTACATGAGAAGCAAGAAGAACCGGAACCAGTTAAAGAAACTCAAAAGCGAGACGCAATTGTATTGCTGCCTAAGAAACAGCCATTTTCATCCTTCTCAAAACCTTCACCTTTTCTCATATATTCACACAAAATGCCACACTTGTTTAGAGTCTTCCTCCTACAGCTTTGGCACTTTTCCTTAACCGTCCTTATCACAACTTCCATGATTTTATTACGTCCTCTGCTGGATATTCTTTTGAAGATATACCTCTAACTGCATCAAAAAACAATTTCTTTTAAGTCATTTTATCTGTTCCGATTTGAATCGAATTCTTAATTCCTTAGTACTGAAAACAACTCCGGTAGTACTAATAGTAAACAAGTTTGATTTGAAGCGTTTCATACCGTATCGCCAAATATTGTCTCTACTTTTATTCTCTTTAATAGATAAAGCTGGTTCAAGATCAATATAATTGCCACTGAATGAACTTGTTAATATGATGAAAAAGAGTTTTATACCCCTAAACTATGAGCCTTTTCATGTGAGTATATCAAAATTTTTAAATTTGACGTGAAAGAGTGAACCAATTCTGCAAGTTACCATATATAAACCAAGGAAAACTTCAATAAGATGCCATTAGTCACCGTATTAGGAGCTTAATGACATGTCTAATCAGAAAATTTATCACAACAATAATTCATGTACAGCAAACAATTCCAGCTTCAAGAAAGCTTAGCTTGAGTAGAACCCACATTATCATTAATTTCTTTTTCTACTCAGTTTGTGAACCAAAAGAAATCCCTTTCTATTCATAATATTATGTCCACAAAAGCAAACATAATAATGGACCATATAGAGACAAAAACCTGAAGGTAAAAGCACAATTCATGCCCTTGTGACTTCGAGTGTTAAGCCAAGTTGAAATCAAGCATTCGTATTGTGGGTTCATACACTATAAATATTCGAGACCTTCGGCGATTATCATACTGACTCTAATCGGACTTTATTTATGAAAAGATACTTCCAATTCATACTCTAATCCCCACTTAGAAAAGGGGAGAAAAAAATTTGAAACCACAACGTCTTATTAACTTCACCATATCATATATACACAACTAGTACCAAGATCATCTCTGTTCTTCCTGTACTGAAATCTTCCTTGTAGACCATCCATGGAAGCTAGTTCATTAAAACAACCTCTCTTCTCTCTTCCCGTCGATGTCGATAACAAAGCAACTGAATTCCGCCCTTTCTCAATATCATCACCACATATGCGAGCCTTTCACCTTGCTTGGCTCTCTCTCTTCTCCTGCTTCTTCTCAACTTTCTCAATCCCTCCTCTTCTGCCTATAATCCGCAATGACCTTCACCTCACTGAAACTGACATAGGCAATGCAGGCATAGCCTCTTTCATTGGCTCCATCTTCTCCCGCCTCGCCATGGGGCCTGCCTGTGACCTTGTGGGACCGCGCATCGCCTCTGCCACACTCTCCCTTGTTACAGCTCCTGTCATCTTGTCCACTTGCTTTGTCACCTCCCCTACTTCATTTATCCTCATCCGCTTCCTCGTAGGATTCTGTCTGTCAAACTTTGTTGTGAACCAGTTCTGGATGAGCTCCATGTTCTCAGGGTGTGTCTTGGGACTGGCCAATGCAGTCGCAGCGGGGTGGGCTAACGTTGGAGCTGGTGTTGCACAGTTAGTCATGCCACAGATATATTCTCTCATTGTATCCTTAAACATACCTATGTTCGCTTCCTGGCGTGTTGCATTTCTTGTCCCAGCAATCTTCCAAGTGGTAAAAGCCGTACTAGTCTTGGTTTACGGCCAGGACCTGCCATCAGGATACTACAAATATTTCAAGAAAGCAAGCAAAAACCAGAAAGAGAACTTTCAGGAAGTTCTTTTCAATGGGTTAACAGATTACAGAGGCTGGATACTAGGATTGTTATACGGGTACAGCTTCGGTTCAGAACTGACAACAGACAACATAATTGCAGAGTACTTCTATGACAGATTTGGAGTGAACCTCCAGGTTGCAGGGATGATAGCCGCCAGCTTTGGACTGACAAATCTGTTCTCAAGACCAATGGGAGGAGTATTGTCAGACAAGATGGCGAAGCGGGGAGGCTGTGGGGATTGTGGGTGTGCAGACGGTGGCAGGAGTGCTGTGTGTCGTACTTGGACGAGTTAACTCGCTGTGGGGATCCATAGTTGTGATGTGTTTGTTCTCTGTTTTTGTTCAAGCTGCTTCTGGGCTCATATTTGGTGTGGTTCCGTTCATTTCCAAACGGTAAGAAATTCCCTCTCCTATGAACCCTATGACCTCATACATTCATGTTCATGAATCATGTGGAGACATTTGATGACGTGAAAGATGAGGTTTCTATAATTGTGTCATACTAGCCCATATGTCAAGCATGTAAAATGACACAGCACCACCAAAGACAATGAACTCCCCAATTCAATGGATTTTAGGAACACACTAGATGATAAAATGGTGATTTTCTTATTTTTTTTAACATCTGGGATTGGTAAAAACTGGAAAGGTAAAAAGTTTTTACATGATTATGTCTGAAGGCCAAGAAGGGTTCTTAGTCTAAAAAAGAAAAGAAACAAAGAATATAGAACTGATTCATATATTGGTGCAGGTCACTGGGGGTGATAGCAGGGATGACAGGAAGTGGAGGGGCGGTGGGAGCGGTAGTGACCCAGTTTTTGCTGTTTTCAGGAGATAAATTCCTAAGACAAACAAGTATTTCACTCATGGGAGTTATGATCATTGTTTGCGCTGTTCCGGCCACTTTGCTCTACTTCCCAAGAAGGGGAAGCGTGCTTTGTGGCCCGTCTGGCAACATAAACTCGGCCGGCGAAGAAGATGAAGATTACCACCTGCTTGAATAAAATGAAATGTGAAAAAAAAAAAGAATAAGTTCCTAACATGCAGCAAAGGAGTGAGGTTTCGTCAAATTTCAAGGAATCAACAATCGCAAAGACTCAGATCTGCAAACCAATAACAACAATATGCATTGTTTATAAGGTGAAAACTTCCTTAAATTTGTTTACTGGTATATATAAAGACGAGGAGGTTGTAAGCATGCTGGCAGGAAATTAATGTTTTGTTGTTAGTTGCTCAAAATTTATACAGTAGCATGTTCATGTATTGTTGTTCATGAGTTTATTCAGATATTTAAGCACACATTGAAACAAAAGTTTTATGTCTATGGCGGAAGCCTCACCTATTTTCCTGCTTTCTTTCTTGCAACAGGCCTTCCTTTCTAATTGTAGTAAGAGAACAAAAAACAGAGACCTGAAATTGATATTTGCTTATTAGATTAACGTCTTAGAGGATTGGAATGTGGATTTTTCCTAGAATAATGAATGTAAAATGCATTAACAATGTCAGGATAGTTCGTTTGCTCACAAATTATGTCAAGCCAGTTAAGGGAATTTCAAATTTTTGACTTCCATGGTTAAGATGTTCCCATATTTGCAAAAATGTTCTCTTGATTGGTGTCTTTTAATACAAGTTACAGAGTTATGCATTTGTTGTTAATTAAATTACAGAAAATACATGCAAAAGGAACAAAAGTGAAAAGAGATACGAGCTACTAAAGTAAATTGTAGTGTAACTGAAATTCAGTCACCTTATTTCCTCAATAAAAAGCACCACTCCGAAGCACAAAAAAAGTTTGTCGTGACAATGGAAAAGCCCACCAACCACCAAGAATTCCTACCAAAGTATACTTCTGGTTTTTAATTTCAACTGTGGCAAGACAAAGGAGCTTATAGTCTTGGACTTCAACTTTCTTCGCATTTAATGTCTGCAGCGTAGAAGATAACCAATTAAGAATACATCTAGAAGCAGTTCAATGAGATACAGTAAAACAGTACTTCCTGCAACTCCAATGATCACAGAACAAGAACCATTCTCACCAGAAGCACAAAACTTTAGTTTTTCTTTTAAAACTTCATGCAGTCAGAGTGCATGTTTAAACAAGTCAATATTTCAGCTGAATCATTACAGAGAAAAATTGCAAAATCTGCTGATTCACCAAAAGATTCCACATTTTTACAATTATCAGATCCCTTTCAACAAGCTGATAAGGAAAACATTTCTCTTTCGTTCATGTAGATACAGATTAAAATAAAAAATTGTGGACATTCACATTTTCTTCACATGTCAGTTTGGACCAACATTTCTGCACATTCGCTGCAAATTGGCATTACGCTGATATGAAAAAGGCATATATCAACAAAATCACAATTTTTAATTACCATCAGCAGATATATCACGTGGAAAGCAATATCATAGGCATGTCACTCATCACAAACAACCACATATCAACACGCAAGAGAATCACAAGGCGTATCAAACTAAGTTGACTGCCAAAAGCAAACTAATTCCATTTCACAAAACGAACTTAGAACACCAATGGACATGAGTATCGCAAAAGAAATTTTAAACTAAAAGTTGACAGAAGCAAAAAGAGACTGACCTTTAGAAAGTACAAATAAGGTTTTCGGCGCATAGATTGCTGACACATCTAAAAAATTAAAACACAAATGTCAAGAGCTTTTCAATCAACCCAGCACAAAAGTTCAGCCAAAATACAAGCATAATCTCAAAGTGGAAGCTAATTAGAACTAAAAAAGGACCGCCAATGAGCCAAAATTCTGAATTTTTTAACTGGAAACAGAAAAATCAAAAGTAATAGCAGTGAAAGATAAAAGTAAAGAACAGTTCTTAACCCTGTCAACGAATACGTAGACTGATAAAGGAGTAGGCTTGGTGGTGAGAAGAAAAAGCAAAACATTAGTCAAAAGCACGACTGGATGATACCAATTCACCAACACGGTGACGAAGAAGACAACAGGCAACCACATTTTCCTCGCAACCATCCAAATCCCACGCCAATCCACCTCCTCCCCCGTATCCAAAAAGTCTCCATCATCCACCAGCACATCATGCCCTACATATAACCGAAATAACCAAAATTTAAAAAAAAATACAATCACTGAAAAAAAAATCTTAAAACCTGTAAAGCAGAAATTGAATTTTAGCTCACCGTCCATTGCAGACGCGACAGCAAGTGGAGAGAAGCTCACGCCAATCACGCTCCCGGCGCACAACAAACTAGTCTGTACAAGATCGTAACGGTTAGCGAGAATCGCGGAGTTCGTTACGCAATTTCTTAACCGATTTACCTGATAAATACGCATAACTACGAGCGCAATGCGAAGCACGCGACAGGAATTACGTAAAACGATGGCGTATTGAAGGAGACAGCTGATTCATCGATGTCCGCGCTGGCCCAAAACGACAACGAAGTGAGAGAGAAAAACGAGAGAGAGGAGATTAGTGAACCCAGAAGGCAAGTAAGAAGGAGAGTGGGAGGGGTGAAAGAGTAAAAGCACATAGTTGAGAAGAGCGGGAGATGGGAGAGTGGTAGTGATATCGAGATGGAGATTGTCTGATTGGATTGAGGAGCTTCGTTGTGAGCGCCATGCCTTCGTCTCTCGTTCGTTGCTTCCTCTACTGTCATTTGCAGGATCAGTTAACGCTTCTTTTATATGAGAGAAGTCGAATCTGAGAATCTATTAAAGTAACCCATTAACCGCCGTCGTTTCGCTGTTTCCCAAACTTTGATTTTAAGTGGTTCCCACATTATATGGGCTCACAATAAAATATTTATAAACAGGAAGTCAAAGAGACTTACGAATGACTATCATTAATAATACCAATAATCCCGTCACATCCTATTGGACCCCACAATCATTGTACAGATTCAACCTAAGGAATTCGATAAAATGTCATGGTTGGTCTTTTCTATTCTAGAAAAAGAGGCCTATTCTTTTTTTTTTTTGCCGAAAAAAAGAGAATCGAGAGCAATCAGTAAATAGCGTATTTTTGCTGGATGTGACTATACAAACGAATAAACTTCTCCGCTACGTAATGTTCTCGAGAGTTATAGCTGAAACCGATAGCGGACTTAGACTCGTGCACTAGTATAGTCACTGTAGCACCTCATCGAGGACGAATAATAAAGATCTGATCAACTCAACAATGTGAGAGTGAACCTGAACAAATTCGAACTCACAATTTCACGCTGAAAACAACATACTCTCACCCCTCAGCTACTCCTCGAAGGGTAAAGAGAGGCCTATTCTGACTGACTGACCAATGCAATATGCACACAAAAGACCATCTCTTCAACATATGTTGTAAATACATATCTCGTCAACAAAGCACTAGAACTTAGCACTTCCAGTATACTATAGCAAGGCACGATCTAGCCGTTCACATAAGCACACACTAATACACTGATTCAAAATAGCAAATTAAACTGCAGAGGACAGAATTCGCCCACAACCAACACCGATACATGTGTCTATAGATTAGGTTGGACTTAACTGCTCGTGCTTCATTATCAGTTGTTTCTGTAGCAACAATGTTTTTCTGACATACACACACAAGAGATTGCTAATGGAAACTAGAGAAGCTGCTGCTGGAGAAGAGCATACCAGCAGATGAGAAATTCACTTCATATACATACATATATAAGAAAGAGTACATAGGGGAACAAATTCATGACAATCAAGTCACTATTCCAGGAGTTGCAATTTCAGGTCTTCTTTTTACTGCAGCAGTAAAACTGAATCTGCATATTCTTCTCTTTTGTTCCAATTTGTTGGCACCTCTCCTGCTTTAATGAAGTAACTTGTTATGTTAACTAATGCTTGAACTAACTAAATTAGAAACTAAGCATTGCATATCAACTGAAAATCAGTAAAATATAAAAATATCAGCAGCTCTGGAATCATGAACTTCAACACTATCTCAATTAGCGGAAACAAGACTCTCTATGTAAGCAATGCATTGACCGCCACTCCAATCTTGCTGCTCTGTTTTCTCATCTTCTAAGTTGTATCCATCTGTATCAAACAAAAGGGGAGCAACCTATGTAACACACATAAATTCGACCCAACACACACATCTAGGGACATTGTCAATGCTGAACTGATAAAGGCTTCTCCAAGAATTTTGGACACCATAATCCATCATTTTCCATGCCCTAAAATCTGTTGCAAAGCGCCCAGTATAAACACACAGACATTCATCTGTCACAGCCAAATCCCAAATTTCATTTCTCCCCATCAAATCTCCATCCAAATTAGCATGATCAATTTGACTAGTAAGTAGCATCGCATCCAAAAATCTTTCCTTGACCAAATCATGCCTAACTACTACATGCATACATCCATATCTTTCCACATCCACCTCGATTGTTAGCCAGTGCGAAACCCCATTTAAGAAAATGCCTTTGCTTCCAAAGTAGTACTAACTGCAACGCTGGTCATGAACAGTTCTCCATGAATTGGCCTTTAAGCTAAAAATTTCAACATTAACCTCGTCAAAAACATTTCAAGTTTTACTTCTAACTATCTCATAATCATCAATTTGTGAATCATACCCAAATCCATTAAAGTATGCAACAGGAAAATCAGAAGAATCGAAGATAGGAATACCTCTAACTTGTATGGTTGTTGGGTTGAATACAGCAAAGTTCCTGGAGAAAGGGTAAAGACTACCAACTGATATCAAACCATTGCGGAACCTGCTAGCAAGAACCCACGAAAAGGAAGACCGATTGGTATATCGTGTTTGATAACAGTGAGACCTTCACCACAAGATGCCAAAGGCTGTGAGGACTTGAAACGAACAAAGCCATGATTTTGACACACACTTGAATCATAGTAAAGACCTAATGGGGAGCAGAGAGAATATACCTGTGATGATTTCTGGAGGAAGAAAGAATTTTTTCGACATATTTGTCTCAAAGGAGAAAACTTGCAGTGCCCTGCTTCATTGTAGGTTTGCATTCATTTAAACTGCTGGCTAGTTTTTTGTCTTAACTCCGCTGGGGGCGTTCTCTGTGGATGATCGGAAAATTAGTTGGCTCGAGCTTGTCCCGTAGTTCTCGAATGTTGTCCTTGCTGAACACAGTCATTTCGCCTTTATGATTGAAGAGTCGAGTCATGTCCTCAGGGAGGCCTTAGCAGAGACAAAACTGGCTGCACCATAGTTGGGACAAGTAGACATAAAGGAAGGCACCGCCAAAACCGGAACTGGAGACGTGGTAGGATGCCCCCCACGTGGAAGTGCATTGCCTGAGTCATCCGGCTTCAGTCCTATTGTCGCTCAGCGGAACTTGTGTCAAAGTAGCGTCGAATTGGAATTGGAATAGGATTGACTTCATCGTTGTCATATTAGAGGAACATTGTTAAGGCGATTTCTGAGGTCATACATTTGAAATACAGTGTTACTTGTCCCTAGTTATGTCGCTTCCACAGGCAGCCAAAGAAAGGATCGGTGAGTCTTTGTTGAAGCAGAAGTCACGGCTTAGCAAGGAGGAGAAATAGAGTAGCAGACATATCTGCACCAACAAATCCCTGTCGAGGCCTACATAAAGCTGTCACCGCCGAGCCATTCAAGAATCTTTCGGGCACCTGCTAGTTGGTGCAAATATGGCTGCTACTCTACTTCCCTTTCTTGCGAAGGCGTGACTTTCACTTCAACAAAGATTCATTGATCCTTTCTCTAGCCGCCTGTGGCTACGACATGACCAGAGAAAAAGTAACATTGTATTTCAAACGCCTGACTTCAGAAACTGCTCCAACAATGTTTTTCTGTTATGATGACGATGAAACCAATCCTTTTTCAATCCCACTTCGACGCTACTTTGACACAGTTCCCGCTGGGTGACAACAAGGTTGTGACCGAATGACCCGGTCGATGTACTTCCACGTGGGGGCATCCTACCAAATCTCTGGCGTCGGCTTTGGCGGCGGTGCCTTCCTTGAAGTTTACCTACCCCAACTATGGTGTCGTCAATTTGGTCTCTGCCAAACCCTCTCTGGGGACATCATGCGACTCTTCAATCCATAAGGGGAAAAGGGTTGTGTTCAGCAAGCACGGCATCCGAGAACTACGAGACAAGCCCGAACTAATTGATTTTTCGATCACTGAGTACGCTGCAAGCGGAATTATTTGCCAAATTCTTGACCTGGTGGGACCAAAATAACAAAGAAAAATTAAAAAAATAAAAGAATAAAATCACTGAAATAGCTACAAATTCTTCGCAAATTTCTGAATGCTCACAGAATCAACAATGCAATATCTCAGAGAGTTATAACAAATCTCTTATAGATAAATCTGCAACACCTATCACATATGTGATTCGTATATTTAAGTCAAAAAGTGTATCCGCATGAAATTCAAATTATAGATGGGACAAGCAATATCTCATTCTCCTATAAATTATGTGCAACGTTTAGCAAAGGCAATTTAAGAAAACCTTTATCAAAATTCCTATATCAATAGATCATTTATTTTTTCTTTATATAATTAACAACATGATATATATTCATAAGAAAGGTTTTTTCTTCTGATCAAAACCTTTATCACTTACATATACACAGATAATTCATAATAGTGACTAAACTATTGCATCAATTCAAAACAACAGAACTCCACCGTGCCTCTATGTATAAATAATTGCATAAGAGTATGAACACACCAGTCCTCACAATTAACCTATACACATCCTCAAGATTTTAAAGCTATATATAAATCAATTGCAAGTAACAGGGACGTTGTGCAGCTATAAAGCTAGAATATCAGAATATAACAGAATGCTACTGATGTTCAAATTACTTTTAGGGGAAGTGCTGGTTTCGATTAGGAAAATCAACTTTTTTAGAACCAATACAATACAACAAACATAAATAAGGAAACCTTTTAGAACCCATTAGGAAATTCAACGCAAGGGGTTTCAAATTACACAAGTGGGTTTCGATTCACACAGTGCATTAACGAAGCAAAATGCAATATTCAACAATAGTCGCAAACCTATTGTTGATGCTATCAACATAATTAAAAGAAAGGAGATTATTGCTAAGCCACAATGACCTTTAGTTGATGCTATCAAGAGGCTGCTGAGAAAGAGATGGGACGTCAAGATCACTCATGTGTACAGGAAAAGCAATACAGCGGCGGATTGGTTCTCTATACATGGTCATTTCCTTCCTAAAGGATAACCAGGAATGACAGACATTTTCAAAAGAGGTAAGAATGGTTTGGTTAAGGTCTGATTGGTTCTTTTTTGTCCTAAGATTGTCAATTTTATAGGTATGTATTGTTTGTGTGTTTTTTTCTCTTTATTTAATTATATAATTACGATATTTCTTTGTTATAAATAAAAATTATTAATAAAATTAATAAAATAATATTTTTTTATAAAAATAAAAAAAAACAATAGTCGTAAACCTAGCCAAAATTTGATGTCATTGGATGATACATAATCAATTAAAAACAAAAGAAAAATAAGATATTTTGAAGAGAGAAAATGGAGACGGAAAACACATACCAGTTGTGAAAAGCAGTTCCTTGCCAGTTGCCGCCAACCTAGTGGACGTTGCCGCCAAACTTGGTGGGAGTAGAAAATGTCGATGAAAAATAGATGTTATAAGAAGAAAGGATTTCGAGAAAGGGCATTGTTGGATTATTGACAAAAAATAAGGTTATAAGTATAAATTTAGGCTGAACTGATAGAACGACATCGTTTTCGGTCTTTACACTTGTGTTGACTGTGTCCCATGTAACATGTACTTTAGTACTTGAGTGGGTCATACCATTTTGTAATAACAGAAACAAGAAAAAATCTATTTTGATAAAAAGAATATCAGTGGACACCAAAGTTTAGAAGAAGCAGGGGAAGGTTATGGCAGCAGTATCAATAGTTCCACCAATCCATCAGCTCTCATTATCAAGAAACAACAAAACTCATAGCCACTTCAATTCACACAACACCATCTCAACAAGGTAGTAAGCTCTTAATTTCAAATCAAAGGTTTTTATACACAATTTCATTGAAGTATTCTCCAATGGTGGTAGCTGATTTTCTTTATTTATTTGTTTTAAAGATGGGTGCAGAAACATTGCACCCTACCCAGATGCTGCCACACTGGAGTGGATGGAGCAAGTGCTAGATTAGAAAAGAATTATTATGAGCTGTTAGGAGTTTCTGTAGACTCAAATAAACAAGAAATTAAAGAGGCTTATAGGAATTTGCAGAAGAAGTATCACCCTGATATTGCTGGCCAAAAGGTTTGTTAATGTAAATAGTTTTATAGAAAGAAAAAGTCGAACTCGGAATCTCAGAATTACTGTATCCAACAATATTTTCTTGATCAAGAATACGATTCTATTTGAAATTGAATGTTTTCTTGATCAGGGTCATGAGCATACTCTAATGTTGAATAAGGCCTACAAGATACTGATGAGAGAAGACCTTAGAAGAGACTATGATGCTTCAATTGGTCACATAAGAATGAACTATGGAGGAAATTTCAGTAACATCAAAGGCTACAGTTCATGGGAAGGACCATTGAGACCCCAAGCTCTATTTGTGGATGAAAGTGCATGTGTAGGTAAACAAGTTCATGTAGTTATCCCATTACTTGCACTGTTGATTGAGAATTAAGTCATTTTTTTGAGCCCCTGATTTGGACTGAATATTTTCAGGATGCAGAGAGTGTGTCCACCATGCAAGTAAAACATTCATATTGGATGAAACTTTTGGATGTGCTCGAGTCAAAGTTCAATATGGAGATGATGGGCATAAAATTAAGGTAAAATCCCAGCTTGAGAGTTAGCAGCTACCAAGTCTTAACATTTTTAACAATCTGATATATATAGTTGATGATTATAAAAGAACAGTTAAAAGGTCTAGGGTGTAAGTGATTCAATTTGGTCTGTTTTATATTGTCAAGAAATTTTCTTGTTATATTCTTAATATGTGTTGAGCGATTAACTAAATAATTGTGACGAATATAGTTAAACCAGCTTAACTAGTGAAATTAAACTAGCACAAAGGGCTCGATTATAAATCTCTGAGTCGAAATTCCAAGAATTGCCTTTGATGCAAAAGATTTAAAATGGTGGAAATATAAAGGTAGCAGTGGAGTCATGCCCAGTAAACTGCATACACTGGGTGGAGAGGGAAGAATTAGGCGTGCTTGAGTTCTTGATACAACCTAGACAAAAGGAAGGGTACGGTGTGTTCGGACAAGGTTGGGAAAGACCAAACAACGTTTTCATGGAAGCCAAGTCCTTCAACAAGATGCTCAAACGTGAAGCTGAACACCATGCTTGTAACAGTAGTAAGTTGTTGAAGCACTGGTTGTGTGGAAATTAATTGAAGTGCTACGAAAGTTTCTGATGAGTGGTATAAATTGCAGGAAGAGCAAATGTTGCTGAAGAAGAAACTCCTGCCCAAGCCGAGGCGAAGTATAATGCTACCATGAAAATCAGGATGGGAATATTCTCAACTCTGTGGGATTTCGTCAAAAATAACATCTTCTTGTTCAAATCTTACACACAAAGTTGAAAATGTCACAAAATGAGATGGATATTTAGAGGGCTTAGAAATGTACTGTATGTATTTTGCATGACCATGTTGGTCCTAAAAGAATTTGGCTTTTTACAGGGCAAAATTGTGTATTTTATGTAGAGGGAACTATATTGTACGGTGAACAAAAAAAAATGAAGACGTATTTTATAGATGTAGATTAGAAGTTGTTATTAGATACAGCATGATCCAAACATGCACCCCAGTACCTTAAAATTTGTATCCACCCAACAAAAACACACGTTAAAATTTGTATTATAGAATTTGATGCAGAAAAGCATATATTAGAGTCAAATGCATACAAAAATTGTAATCTTTTATTTTATCTCATTTTCAAAATTTGGCTTAATAACATTAAATAACAAGACATTTGTTCATTTTTTGTACTTATAACTCGACATTTCAGAAATAATATCCAATAGCACCACCTTTGTAATTTTTTTGCATTTATGGCATGAGTTAATATTTTTGTAAAAAAAAAATAATTTATGACATGGAACTGACAACATGATGGCATAGCCATCAATTTTCAAGTGATAATTATTATACCATCGTGCTACTTAATAAATTGTTATTTTTTTAACATATATACTAACTCGTAATACGAATGCAAAAAAAATCACAAAGATGATATAATTAGGTGTTATTTTTCAAACATCGAATCATAAGTATAAAAATAAACAAATGACATACTATTTAATATTATTAAGTCTCAAAACGGAGTATGATGATTGATTATATGAAAAATGTGCCATTTTTTTCTACTTTTTTGTAATAGACAACCTATTTCTGTTATATACAATTCAATCCACCAAAAAACAATATCCCAAAAATAAAACTCGATCTTAACTAGTAGCATATCATAATTTATTCTCATTGAAACCTACAAAATGGAAGAAAATCTTGGTTGTTACCTTATTTAGTTGGTGCTTTGCTTTCAAATCAGAAAACAACTACCATATATGAATAATGAGTCTCAATCATTGGTTTCTAACAACTAATAATAATAATAACAATTAACAACATTGGCAGTTGTCATGTTTCTCTCACATTCTTCCTTGGCTTATTAAAATGTTGGGACTTCCAAATATCGATTTTTTCTTGGAATTTTGGGTTTTAAAACAAATCTTCATAATTAATCTATATTATTTAATTTGGTTATCATCTTGGAATTGAGAAAAAAAATAAATAAACTCACATGACGCTCTTAATTTTATACATAAATTGATCTAAAATACAAATGATATTTTTTTGAAATCAAAATACAAATGATTTAATCTTTTGATTTTATTGAAAGTTGTTGAATCATGTGTTGTCACATGATCCATGCATGGATGAGTAGTTCTTTTTCTTCAAAACTGAAAATTTTATTTATTTTTTTAGTTGATTCTTAATGAGTTTATAGTTGTTTTTTCAATAAGTTTTGTATATAAAATTAAAATATTTTAAATAAATTTTGAAAATATTAAATAGGTGTTTGATTAAAAGACTTGTTTACTTAGTTTCCCTTGAGTCGGATTCTGAATTGGCTGCGACAATATGTAGTTCCCAGATGACTTGGATTGGAAATTATCAAGCATTAGTCAATCATACTAGACAGCTTCTACTTCAGATCGG
The DNA here is from genome assembly GCA_948243855.1 of Flueggea neowawraea. Lineage (NCBI taxonomy): Eukaryota > Viridiplantae > Streptophyta > Magnoliopsida > Malpighiales > Phyllanthaceae > Flueggea > Flueggea neowawraea. The sequence continues at coordinate 2,399 of CAODLS014297920.1, read as the reverse complement.
AGCTAATCTCTATCATGTCCCAAGAGATTTGAATATTTGTGTGGACTGGGTAGCAAAAAAGGTCTATCTCAACCCTTTGACATCAATGATTTTATTATTATTCCTAGGCCTCTCATGTCTTGATAAGTTTAATTTTTGTAACTACAATATTTTGCTGCCACAAGTGAGGATAATGAATAATACTTAATAAAATATCACCTTTTTTCACTAAAAATAAAAATAAAAAAAAAAGAATTAAAAAAGACTTGTTTACTTAATATAGCGTGTATAATATTATAGCATAAAGTCGTAAGTATTGAAAAAAATAAAATTCAGTATAATTTTAATTATTAATGTTAAATTTCTTACTTCTGATATTTTATTTAAAAATCAAATTTTAACAAATAATTCGGAATCGCAAAAATAGATTAAAAATTTATTTATTGTGTTTTAAGTTTTTAACAAAAAGGTAGTTTGTACTATTATATGTTTTTCCTATAATTCGATCGTAAGAACTCTTACGACTATTCCTAATAAAGGTATCTTATTTTTTTAAGTGTATAATATTTTTTAATTTATTTTAAATTATAAAATATCACACTTTACGAGAAATGTTGCACTTTAATTAAAAAATATGGTAAGAATTTTTACAATTTTCGATCGTAAGAAAAAAAAAAAGATAAGGTATAAATTTGCCCTTAGGTTTTGTTCCAAAGAGATAAGGTATGAACTTGCCCTTAGGTTTTGCTCCAAAGAACGATTTTACCCATATAGTTTGGCTCAGGGCAAAAATACCCTTACCGTTAATCAAAATGGTTCGCGCTTAGCCGGGCCTTGGGGAAAAAATTATCCAAGCATTAAAAACTAAAAATATTTTTTTCAGAAAAGAAAAAGGAAAATAAAAGAGAAGAAAAGGAAAGAAGAATGCTGACCTGCCAAGTCAAGTCCAGTGTCACTCCCTCTAGTCTCTTCCTTTCTTTCACTTCTTCCGATTCTGAGATGGTGAAGAAGCACCAGCGCTAAGAGAACCTTGCAATAGATGAAGCCGCGAAAGTCATCGCAGCCGAAATCGCACTTCAGATGGAAGAGAAAAGCCTTCGCCTCGCTGTTTCTGTTCTTCTGTTTCGCTAGTTTAGTTCTGATGCAGACTCAGTACAGCCGAATCACATCCTTGAGGTCTCGCCTCGCTCCGCCCCGCGAGAAGATCGCTTTCCTCTTCATCGCCCGTAACCGAATCCCTCTTGACATGCTCTGGGACTCGTTTCTCCAGGTACATTCTGTTTTTTGTACTTAAATTGTATTGAATGTGATTGTTTTGATGCAAATTTTTGTTGTTTTTAGGGTGAGGAGTCGAAATTCTCCATATATGTTCACTCGAGGCCAGGGTTTTTGCTCAACCAGGCTACAACGAGATCCGGTTATTTTTTGAACCGGCAAGTTAATGATAGCGTGCAGGTTGTTATTCCTTTTTAATGTGGTTTAAGCATCAATTAAAATTATTGTGAATTGTTTCTTTGTTTTAGGCCCGTGAAAACCTGGTGCATTTGTAATTTGGGCTTCGATCGAGTGATTAGTTGCTTTATTAGGTTGTTTGCGAGTGTTACAGTGTTTATGCTTGATTTTGATTTGATTTACCATATTAGTCAGATAATATAAAGAAAAATGTTAAAATCAATCTGCATTTAATTCTTTTTTTTTTCTTCCTAATTTATCTCTTTCAAAGTAACTTCACTGTCCGATTTGATAGTTAATAAAAACGCTTTCATTTCAAATGCTTCTATACAATTTTGTGATTCTTTTTATTTCTTTGTAATATATCTTCGTATTTCAAATTTTATTCCAGGTAGATTGGGGAGAAGCGAGCATGCTTGAGGCCGAGCGTATATTGCTAAGACATGCGCTGGAGGATCCATGGAACCAACGGTTTGTTTTTCTGTCAGACAGGTGAGGTGATCGATTATATTAATGATGAATAGTTGACTTTTTATAGGCTATGAGCGCTTGTTGTCTAACAATTTTTCAGTTACTTGGGTGTCTCTTCTCAGCTGCATACCTTTTTACAACTTCAGCTACACATATGATTATATCATGTCAACACCAACTAGTTTTGTAGACAGGTTAGCAGGCTGAGCCATCTGTGCATATGACGGTATACTTTACATGCTTTCTTGCTGCCTATGTATTCTATACGTAAAAGTGACCCTTCTTGCAAATTTTTAAGCTCTAATAGATGTTTATGTGAAGTTATCTAGATTAAATGGGAAAAGAAATGTAAGATTTTCTTTTAATCTTTTTTAAATATCTCATTTTGCATATTTGAGCTTGAAACATTCTTTTCTTGCAACTATTAATTTTGAGCAGTGTCCTGAGTTAGGTAACAAGAAACATTTGGGAAGTATAATGTAGATCTTAATTATTTA
>CAODLS014297715.1:0-10306 GCA_948243855.1 Flueggea neowawraea | reverse complement strand
ATCAAATCACAAAATAACCAAAAGAAAAGTTTAACACTCCGAACTTTTCCTTCTAAACATGACATTAAATCAAGGTAAGACGCAAGGTTTGAGTTACCTTAACATCACGAGGAAGCTGATCAAGCTTGGTTTTGGGATTCTAGTAAAAAGAACCACCACCAGTGTTCTTGATCTCTCTCAAGTGAATCAAATAATTGTACTCATCATCAGGAAACCCCAATTCCAATATCTCCCTCCTCACATTCTCCGGTAAAGGCGCCGCCTTTCTGGAGCTGGCTCCACCAAATCCACCGTCAAAAGTCGATGGCCTACCGAACACCATATCATCGGCGCTGTCGACGTCGTCGGGGGCGTCGGCGAATATGGAGTCAGGATCGTCGTCGTCGTTGTAGTTGGGGATTTCTTCGGGGAACAAGGTGTCAACGGAGTAGTTATTGTTGTCGACCCGGACAAAAACCCGGTCGCTGCCCGGAGTTTGGTCGTAATTGGGGTTGGAGGAGTCTCGAGCAAGTAACTGGAATGTTGCGGATTTCTTCTTGTCGATGAATTTCTTCTTCCTTCCCATTGTGCTGAAATGGAGGTTACTGAAGGTGCGGAAATTGATTACACTACAGCAAATCTAATTTGAGGGTTTTCTTTGATTGGTATAAACCCTAGAGTGGAATGTTGAGGATATATAAAACCCTAGTGAAGAAAGACGGTACTACCGGTAGCCTTGCCGCACTGCGTCTCTTTAAAAACGACAGCTTGTCATACTCCAGACGACCTATCATCTTTATTAGGCATTCACACGTCAGCAAACGCAGAACCCGAGATGGAGAGACGTGTCCAGTAGCAGCAAGGCTTGTCTGTGTCCAAGCCCATTGTAAGAGTCCGTTTCGCTGCAGAGGCGCTCCAAACCTTCTTTCCAAACTCTGAAGAAAGGGTTCTTTGCTTGGGGGTCCCAAACATCCCCGCAGCCGGAGGCTCCATTGCAGCGAAGTAAGGTTCAGTTTCTCTTCCTTCTTCCACTAGCTTTTTATGTTTCTTTTTTTTCTTTCGGTTTTTTCCTTTTTTTATTAGTTGAATGAATCTGCTCGGATCCACTTCTGTCATTCGTTAGCTTTTACGGGGTAGGATTTTCTTTTTTGGTTTACTTGTGCAAAAAAATATATGAAATCTTTGATGTGAAAGTATCATATGTTATATGGAATAGGTTTCCTTTTGCATTGGGAAGTTAGATTTGAGTCACATGTTGGTGGTTAGGTCTTGTTTGAAGATATGACTGCTAAATGTTCTTAGAAGATACTTAAACTTGCAAAGCTAATTACATGGATGAACTTACTGAAAAAGATGAAAGGGACTAACGTGTGGACCTGTCAGTTACAATTCTCAGAATGACGCTGGTTCATCTGTATTAGAAGTACCTGCCTGAGTAAACGATGCTGGCATATGTACCTTGAGGTTTACTTTTAAATTCGGAAAGTAATGCTATCAATAGCGGGATGGTCTTGTGCAATTTGTAATTTGCTTTCATTTTGGCCATATCTTTTATGAAGCATTCTAATTCAAGATTTTGTTAGATTTGATATATGCACACTTCAGAAAATATGAGTCTGCCCTATAACCCCATTACCCAATCAACTTTATCTTTAGATAGAGTATTTTGTAGGCTTCCTTCACTGACATGTAGCATAAATATAATCCTCCATTTTTCGTTTCTCTCTTCTTTCCTACTTATTATAATTTTCTGTTTCATGCAGACTTCCTTAACAACAAAGAGCAAATAGGAAAAGTTTTACGATTTTATGATTTTTAATTTTCCCGTTTTTGTGTTGGTCAAGCAGTAGCAGTCACTCGAGGCTAACTGTCAGATAAACGAGTTAGGCTAATTGCTTGATCTTGTTAATGGCCAGCTGGCTTATTCTTTCAATCCATAGGTTTATTAATAAAATTCCAATAAAAATTTTGCTAATAACTGTTTCGCAATGACTTATGTAATACAAGTTCCAGACTTAACAATGGACGATTAGTTTAGAGGCAAGTTCATCATAGTTACCGTTTCTCATGCTATGTCATGTCTATCTTCACGCTTGTTTGCTCTCACCTTTTCTCGGTTTGGAAAAAAAGAAGCTCATAGTTGTTGCGCTTTTGGCTTCACAAGTGCCCGTGAAACCATTATTCTTTTTGGGTGGAATCAAGAGTTCTTTACTTGAACTAGGGGATTAATTCACATGTTTATCGGTGATAAGCAAATGATGGGTTAATATTTTTTCTACACTTATTATCTCTGGCTTTTGTGTCTTACGTCTAAGTTTAGTTTTTGAATGAAATTTCTGTCTCAGAACACTCTGATTCTTGACCTGAAACCTCGGAATATACTCTGAAATATGGAGGATGATGGATTTTATGTGGTGTGGTGTTTTGCACGGTTGGGGATTTATCAATCGTAAATTAACAATTTCCTGATGTGGCCAACACTGAAAGTGTTTGCTGTTTGAGCAGTTCTTGTTCAGAAGAGACATAATTCTTCATCAAGGATGTGTGTATGTTGCAGAAATGCGCACTGTAAGCTATGTTTTGGTTTGGTTTGGGATGTTGTGGATGTTTAGTTTGAATGGTGGCTGTCCGGCAAGGTTTTCTTGTGGTGTTGGAAATCAGTTATATATTTCAGGTTAAAGTAAATGTGTAAGATGAACCAATGGAGATATTTTTCGGGTGTGATTAATTTTCACATGGAAACTGCTGTAGCTGTGGAGTTTTGGTGTTTTGCTTGTAGGTTGTTGGTGGTTGACGTGATTGGTTGGGAGTTTGAAGATGAGTTCACCTAGCAGGAGCCGTAGTTTGAGCGGAGGCCGGAGTATGAGCCGGAGCCGGAGCAGGAGTCCACTAAATCACAGAATTCGGTCTAGGCATTATTCCAATCATAATGCACCTTATAGGAGGGAAATGCATCATGGTTTCAGGTTATTTGGTTTCTAATGAGCTGAGTTAACTTTTGTCTTCTTTTCTCTACAAAGTTGTATCTCATCTTAAATAAGATTTGATGAAATTTATTTTATGCTAAATGAACAACTTGCATGGACCTGCCTTTCATTAACTTTTCCAAGTGTGTCTTACAGATGCCTTGAGGCATCAGCTCTAAGACAAAGCACTAACTCATCCTTGTACTCGTGTTCAATTATTTCACAACATAATATGTGAAGAATATTCCTTTGTAACTGTAACATTTCATCCTGGAAGAATTTTTAGTTGGAATTGTACCTCCTATAGACCTGTTGTCAAGCTGCGACATATTAGATTGACCAGTGCATTAAACGGGCCTGAAAGTTTGTAAACTTCCATCGAAATTTTGATGAGATAATTATGCAGACAAAATAACTCACAAGGTGAAGTTAGATGGTGAAGTTAGATTCAGGGAAATGGATGAAACTTGCGGTGTAGCTCTGCATTTATTGTAGATAGGGAGTTGGATGATTATGCTCTCTATTTTGACTCATATTTCCTTATACTGCTATTTCTTTTGTGATGACTGAATTTTCCGCCTTCTGGGTTGATTTTGCTGATTTTTTTCTTATTTGTTTTTCTTGGCATGTATTATGGCCATTTTACGAGTGTGTTTTCTATTGTCGTGTTTTACGCGTCTCAATTTTGTTGAATTGTTCTCCAGCCAAAGTAACTTGTGCAACAACTGCAAGCGCCCTGGTCATTTTGCTAGAGAATGTCCGAATGCATCTGTATGTAATAAATGTGGTCTTCCCTGGTAATAAATCCTTCCCATTTGCATTTTCTGAAAGCATCCATATTACACATAATTCTCAAAACCAAGCATTGTTTTTTACAGGCACATTGCATCCAAGTGCACGGCAGAGGCACAGTGTTGGAATTGTTGAGAACCCGGGCATGTAGCCAGCAAATGTCCCAACGAAGGCGTCTGCCACACCTGTGGGAAGTCTGGACATCGTGCTATAGACTGCCCGAATCCTGATGGGGACTCAAGGCTCTGTAACAATTGCTATAAGCCAGGACACATTGCTGCAGATTGCACAAATGACAAAGCATGCAAGAACTGCTGGAGAGCAGGTCACGTAGCTCGTGACTGTCCGAATGAGCCTGTTTGCAACGTATGTGGCATATCAGGTCATGTGGCAAGACAATGTCCAAAGGGGAATAGTCTTCCTGATAGAGGTGTTTGGGGTGGTCGCAACAGTGGTCATCGTGATGTCGTCTGCCGGACCTGCAATCAGGTGGGCCACATGAGCAGAGATTGCATGGGTCCTACTATTGTTTGCCACAATTGTGGCGGCAGGGGCCACAGGGCGTTCGAGTGTCCCTCAGGGAGAATTCCTGATCGTGGCTACCGCAGGTACTAATTCCTGCAAACATCTTTTAGGCAGTCGGTCTGGATTTGTACTAGTTATGAAATTTGTTCTTTCGTCACGGGTTCTTGTATCATTATGCAAGTTTGCTATATTAGGCGGTTGAACCATGTTATCTACTAAATTTCATCAATTTTTAATTTTGATACTTGAATTTTGGCTTGAATTCTATGGCTGGCTGGATGGGATTCGGTTACACAGACACATTTTTTAACGGTAACCCTTAAATGCCCACTTGCAAAAAGATCCAGTCATTTTGCTAATATAAGCGGGCACAATTTTTAGGGAAAGTCACACTTTTGCTGCAAATTAAAATGCCACATCTGAAAAACGGCATCACTAGTTTTAAAATATTAGAAAGACCGCAAAATGTTGAACATGTGTTAAAAAATACCATTTTATAAAAATTCATGAGAATTTGAAGTATTTTTACAAAAAATTGACTTTTTTCAAGAAATTAATTTTAAAAAAATAAAAAATATAATTTTTCTAACAAGTGTACTTGAGGTATTTTTACAAAAAATTGACTTTTTTTCTCAAAAAATTAATTTTAAAAATAAAAAAATATATAATTTTTCTAACAAGTGTACAATGGTACACTAGTGTATAAAGACATTTACAATTTGTTTTTTAAAATAATTTTAGGAATTTTTAATTTAGGTATATAAGTTTGCACAGTTGTATATTGATATACTGTATTACAGTTCTTGAGATTACTGTCAGATGAAAGTGACAGAAGTAGATCAGAAAGAACAGACAAGGCAATGGCGTTGCCAAGAAGAAAACAATTCAGGGACCAAATGATCTCTGTTTAGTTGATTTCTCTCTTCATTTTTATTTTTTTTCTCTTAACAGTTAAAATATCGCCTCTTGCAACTTATTATCCCCTCTCAAAAGCACCCATATAGTGACCATAAATATAAGCAATATTTGTGACAAATAATTAAAAGATTGGCATTTTCCATTCTCAAAAGAGACCCAAAAAAAGAAGAAATTTGTGGAAAAGGCACTTGTTAATTTGCTACTTCCCAAATGATTATTTTGGCACAGAAGAGCGAGACTTCTAGTAAGTACATGGGAACAAGACTCAGGAATCCTCGTGGGCCATTTGTGCTCCACTATCACTAGGCTCTTTGTTCTTTTGAAGCTATTTCATTGGCTCAGGCGCGCTTTTATCAACTAATGCACCAAGAAGACATTATTTTTATTGCAGCTGATTATCATATCATATTATTTTTCAGCAATTACACCTTCATTTGCTGGTTAAGCATATGTATATTCAGGCTTTATCTCCATATTAATTAACACTGATCGTGCTCGGGGAAGTTGCAGAAAGCTTGAGCGTGACTCTTACTAACGTGCTGCCTTATTTTAAAAATAAATTTGGTACTGTTAGCTTGGGGGGTGCAATGATGACACCAACACACTATTATCAATTTTTACACATTTGTAAGTAACCTTGTGTACTGGTAAAGAAAATATAAGCCCCCACCAGCTCTCTCTACACTGCCAACTTGACCTTCCTGTAGACACTTTTGAGGATTTTGGTGTGTTTGGTCTCACTCCTCTTGCAAAATGCAGGTGATGACAAATTGAGTCTTAAGTCATCTGTCTCTCTCTTTCAATGAAGGCAATTGCTCGGTTGTTATTGGTTTTTTCCTTAAGACATCTATCTCTTGTGGGTCCAAAATTTAGCTATTTTATAAACTTTCGAAGACGTGCATTTGTATGCACAACATAGGAAGTATTCGATGGAGACAGGGATGACCAGAACCACGCGGGTTCTCTTGTTTCTAGGAGTAGTAGTGGCCGGTGATCAAGTAAGAGACAGCACTGCTCTTACACAAGTTGATGCCGATTCTGTAGATCTTTCCAAGATTTCTGGAGGCAATGGTAATGGAAGTCAGAACAAGACATCCAACAGCACTCAAGTTGTGGTGGTGGAAAGCAAGAATAGGTATAGTGGGTACAATAGAGGAGGTGGGGGAGGTGGTGGTGGAGGAGGAGGCGGTGGCAGCGGAGGAGGGGGAGGGGGAGGTGGGGGTGGTGGAGGCATTTTTGGATGGGGATGGGGTGGCGGGGGTGGCTGCGGTGGCGGTGGATGGGGTTGGGGAGGAGGAGGTGGTGGATACTACAAGTGGGGATGTGGAAAGGGAAAAGGAAAAGGAGGACGGAGAGGCATAAACAACAATAAAATGCACAGAAAGAGAAGTTTCAACAATGAGGACTACATAATAGGAGAATTTGCAGAATGCATGGGAAGAGGAAGATGCAGAGGCATGAGATTGGATTGCCCTCTTCACTGTGGTGGACCTTGCTTCTAATGACTGTCAACACATGTGCAAGGCTCATTGTCGACGTCCTGAATAATCTAACTCCTTTCTAAATTTTAACCAATTTTTTTCTCACATCATGGTCATAATTGGAGGACAAGAATGCTTTTTGGTGTGTTAAATTAGGTTTGACATTAAATGTGGTTGATAAATTGAAGAGGTGTGTCACATTTGTTGTCGAATTATAAGGGTGTGTTAGTTATCTGTGTTTTTCTTTTTTCCAATGGAGTTTTGGACACAGAATTTATGGCAATAACAATTTTACTTTACATGACAGAGAGACATAAATTGAGGGAAGCCATTATTTCCGTAAATATATTCTCATAATTTGCTGTACACATTTGTCATAAGGAAGCCAATGTCGTGAACTCGTTATTGATTTGCATGAGGAAGCGCACGCCAATGGTGATGTCGACTGAACATTGTGAAAAAAGAGAAAACAAGGAAAAGAAAACGCCATAAGCAATGGATAAAGATGAAAACAACCAATCCGCTTAAGATGAGAGGCAATTAAAAAGATAAAGAGGATGATTAAGAATATACAATCTTTAGCAGTAGTCACTGTCATAATGATGCAAAGAAAGAAAAAAAAAAGAAACTTTCCTAATTGCCAACAATGATTATAACATTGACCAAGACATGCATCGCATCACAGTCCAGGGAAGATTGGTCTCACTAGGAGGGGGAAAACGAGGAAAATGACAGCGCAATTGGAATGACTTCTGACTAGCTCCTCTCCACCTAATGGGCTGAGACGGCCTTCAGGCTTAGGCCTATGGGCAAGCTGGCTTGAAGAAAATAACCCATGTGTATTGAGCCCAACCAAAATACAAGAAAGGCCAAGGGAGGAGTCATGCCTCAGGTGGCTCAATCCACGTGGCAACCAGTGAACACTAAACTAATCAGACAAAAATTTATTAACTCCTTAGAGAGTAAAGCACTAAAGTAGGCAGCAAAGTCACCAAGGTTTGGTGCCAATGAAATGTCCGATCATGAAGACTGACGTGAAAGAAAAAATGGAGCTCATAATTGTCCCTACTTTCAGTGCCCTCGTCCTTCCTTCCCAATTTGGCCACCAACAGTTACGTTTAGCACCTTGCATTAATACAGCAAGACAAATTTTTAGGTATGTAAAAAATATTTCTAAATTAAATGAAATGTGGCCTACATTTAGTTAAAATTCCAGTCTTTTCTACTCCACTTTGATTCTTCCGGCTAGAGTTGGACCAACTCTTTTTTTTAAAAAAAAATTGACTCCTATTAGAAAATATTTTTTTTTTAATTTTTTGATGTTAAAAGCAATTCCAATACCAACAGACTGCAACAGTGGCCGCCAAAATAGGCCGCTTCGGTGAGTCAGGTGGTTCTCAGTAGGTGAAAAGAAGAAAAAATGTTGGCAATGACGGCAGAGTATGGAACTAAAACATGAAGGACGAGGAAACAAAATTTCTATTTCAATACGAGATCAGATCACACCGATAGGTCTGTGAGACTGTAACTGTGAGCGTGTGCCCACAAAGGAAATTGTGCCACCACAGAACAAAAACCAGCCCATCACTGTTGCTTCTCTGTTTCTCTTTCTTCCTTATCCGATCATTATCAGTTTCATATATTATCATTAATTAATAATTATAACCATTTTCTCCTTCATCCAGGTTCTTCTGCAATGCCAACGGCCCACATTGCCTAATCACACCTCAGTTCATCAAAACGATGTTCCTAAGTGGGGAGAAAAAGAACTAAAAACTGTGTAATTGTCATTTCTATCACTTCTAGTCTCCAAAGGCAATCATACTTTTCATTTTCCCGAATCTTTTTCCTGAGTAGGGTATAGTAAAGATTCAATCATGATTTCTGAACCTCTAATGTGTGTTGCAGGATTGAATGAATCGAAGGGAAAAGAAGAAACAGAGAAAAGGCCCTTTGAACTTTCATATTTATACAGAAGCTGTCTGTCCTAATCGACCATAAATTACTAGTACAAGAAACAACAGCGACAAAACCAAGCAGAAACCCAGAGAAGCCAGTTGGATTTAAACCACGTGGAGAAGGTGGTAAAATACAAGTCAAAAACACTAACCCAAAGGAAAAAAAATGGAATACCAACTTAATTGACTAAAAGCAATACAAAAATTACAGAGCAAGAAGCTAGCCTCATAAGTTACCATGTGAACCTGTTAAAAGATTTGGGTTCTACTACCAGAGAGTCCTGGATCTCTTGGAGCCGGTGGAGGGAGGAGTGATTTGAGGAACAGCAAATAAATCATCAGTCCACCTTCGACTGTTCATCGATTTCATGTTTGTGTCCTTGAATCCGATTTGTCCTCCCAAATTTTGCGGGCAATTTTGAGAAGAAAACACAGGGGTTGATGCTTGAGGGACCCAAATACCCAAACTTTCTGATGAAAAAGAACTCAAATTGCTCCCAATATCAGTATCCGCAAACGATAACATACCATTGTCAGGCTACAGCATTGAACAAACCAAACCAGAATCATCAGATCCAAGAAATTAATTAAGTTTAGGTAATTAAAATTAATGATGACTTGGCAAGAATCAATGTCAAACCTTACAGAAACCAAAAGGGGTAGAAGGGGAATCAAGAAAGTCTTCAACGTGCCAACCAGGTAACGTCTCCATCAAATACTCCGATATAGTACTGCTTGTAGAACAAATTCCTTCGTTGGTATTCACCAAATTATCCACACGCTTGTTGTTCACTACTGAGTTCAGAGATGCAGTCTTTATCACTGAAGGTGGATTGGAACCTGGTGGAACAGCGACGGGTGCCGCTTTCTTGATAGACGGTTGCTGCTTAGAATCCGGAACAAGATCTCCGTTGGTCGGAGAGGAGGTTGATGATGACACATAAACGGCAGTGGTGGCAGAGAGCTTGACCCCAGTAAGAAGAAACCTGTTGTGTTTCCGGGTATGCTCGTTGGCGCTGTGTATTGGAACATCACAGTCTCTGCATAGAATCGCTCTGTCTTGTTGACAGAACAAGAAAGCTCTTTTCTCCTATATATTCACAAGAAAAGCAATCAGAAAACAAAATTTTGATTTCTGGGTTTTCTTGATTTAATTAATCTCAAACAGAAATTTAAACAAAAACTAACCTGGCAGACGTCACAGAAAGGGAAAGATTTGGCGGAAGGGTGTAGGGAGAAGCGTTGGTGCTTGGAGGCGAGCTTGTTGGCATGGTGGACACGGTGGTCGCACGTGTCACAGATTGCGGCTTCATCGGCGGTGCAAAACACCGATGCCTCTTCTTTACCACAAACGTCGCACTGAATCTTCATCTATATAGTTCTTGAAGAAAAGTTCTGTATTCCCAGAGAGAGAAAGAGAGAGGGAGAGAGGGAGGAATACAGAAGGTCGTGGTAGTAGGAGTGATGGTGAAAAAGGGTAGAGAAGCGCTAAAAGCTTGGGAGAGAAGGAAAGAAAGTACTAAATAATAAGAGGAGAGTGGGTAAACAGCAGAGTAGTGATGATGAATAGTGAGAATACTGGAAATTGGTAGTATCTCTAGGAAACCAGGGGGGTTTTGCCTTCCTAAGTCTTATGTTGTCTCGATGGCCTGTATTTGGAAGTAGCGGATTTAATCATAGCTACCAA
>CAODLS014294875.1:0-10590 GCA_948243855.1 Flueggea neowawraea | reverse complement strand
TATTCAAGCTTGCAGATGAGATAGCACCAAATGGACCCTCTCAAGTCTCATTAGCAGGACAAGGACGAATATTAAGAGAAACAGTCATGAAGATCCGCTTAGTAACATTTTTGGGGACATTCACAGGATGTTCTTTGCTTGCTAAGCTTTTCAACTTCTTAGCGAAGTTCATAACGGCGTTACCGTCATTGTAAGCAGGAAGTGTAGGCAAAGGAATTGGCGACGGTTTACTGTAGTTACCTTCATATTTGATAATAGCTTTAGCACTGCTATTATCAAATTCAGCAAAACTGTCAAAATATAGGGAAGAAAGAATGTAGTATTCACTTGGGGTTTGGTTTGCTTGCAGCAAAACGTCCATGGTTTGTCCTGGTGTTATGTAGATGTAACCTGTTGTGAATGGTTTCACATCTGCTCCGTCCATTCCGACCACTGTAAGGTTGTGGTTGGCAATTCCGAATAAGGTTTCGTCGTTCATTACTGCATTGATTATTCGTAGAAGATATGTCTTGTCGTATACCACCTTTAGTTGGTATGTTTTCTCTGAAAAAAATAAGATTACATGACACTAACATCCCTTTATTTGTAATCATTTTATATACTTTCATCGGAATCAAACTCTCGTTGTACTGCAGACAACTTCAAAACCAATAAGTTAAGCTCAATAAAGTCTTGTTTAGGGTTTGCTTTTTTATTGAAAACATCATATTTTAACATTACTAAATACAAAGTTATGTATATACAAAATATATGAAATTTAAGGTCTTTTATAGCTTGTTTGTGACTCATAAAAATGAGAGTCCATAATCCCTTTCTAAAAGTATATATCGTTTTTTTCTGAAAAAAAAAAGTATATATCGTTTTTAATTCCCAATAATGAACTCTGAACTAGTGAACGTCACCTCCGACAAAATGAAAAAGGAATCTAAATTATTAAAAAATACACAGCAACTTTAATTTGTTTTATTTATTATTTTGGACGGTCAATTGATTGTATATTCAACTCTATCGGTTAAAATCTATACAACTGGTTGATATATCCACTCCTTGTAAGGCGTGGAAAACTACAGATTATTGGTTAATTAGTGTATTCACATACCAAGCACAAGTATCCTCTCCTTGTAAGGCGTGGGAAAAGGATAGGTTTTTCCAGAGGCAGGTCTGATAAGGAAAGCACCATGAACAGTGGCACGTGACCAATCGCTATGTGCATGCCACCATAATGTTCCTTCTTCGTCTGATAATATATCTCTGTATTGAAAGCTTGTTCCTGCTGGAATCGGACATTGGGTAACGTTTTCAGGACCATCTGACCATGGATTATTTGGTTGTTTCACACCATGCCTGTCCAAACAATTTAAAAACCCGTCAAATTACATAAATAATATGAAGTACCTAAAAGCTATAAAAAGTTATACATAAAGTACTTGGTAAAGATTAGACCCCTCTTTAAGGAGTTGTTTGAATACAAACTTGGTAATGGTGAGTTATTTTCCTTTTGGTTTGACCCTTGAATGAATAACAGGTCTCTAGTGGAGCTGTGCAGTAGCATTTTTGGACATAATGCTTTGATTTATAAATCTATAGTGGTGAAGGAACTCATACATAGGGGGAGATGGAGACTTCTGAGACCTCCTAATTCTCAGCTTGCAGGAATATGGCCTTTGATCAAATAGCAGCATATTCAACCTGAGGTACAAGATTGTATTCGCTGGAAACTCACAAAAACAGGTTCCTATACTATTGCTTCTGCTTGGAATCATCTTCGTCCTAAAGGGGGGGAAGGTTTCATGGTGGAGGCTGGTATGGGGGACTAATCATGTCACTAAATATGCTCTCATTTGTTGGCTGGCCATTAAGGGGCGGCTATTGACTAAAAGCATATTGTTGAGGTGGGAGAAGTGTGCAGATGAGGTGTGTATATTATGTGGTGTGGCAGATGAAACCGTTTCTCATCTCTTCTTTGAGTGCTCTTTCTCTGTTGGAATTTGGAGCATTGTCTTGAGGAAATGTCAGATTTCAAGGCAACAAGTCAGCAGGAAAGGAAGTTAATTGGTTTGTGAGGAAGGCTAGCTCCAAAAGCAAAACATCTCAAATTAAGAGTGGCTTTGGCCAGTTCTGTGTATCATATTTGGAGGGAATGAAACATTTGTATTTTTGAAGGTGCAGTTTCGAACAAAGACAGAGTTGTTAGAGCAATTTATTATGGTATTAGATACAAATTTTTACCTAATTGTAGAGATATAGGGAGGTTGCAAAGTTGGGTATAAACAGGTTTTCTTATCGTGGGAGTGTTATGTTTGTAATGTTGGTTTTGTATAGTTGACAGAAGGGTGAGGATCTCTCTAGGGTCTCCTCCCCTCTCAATCCACTAGGTGAGATTGAGCTCGAGGATGGGAGTCTATAGACGATTTTTCCTCGCCTTCTGGAGCGGTGTAGAGTTTATATTACTTGTATAGTTTTTTTTTTTGCAATAAAATTTACCTTTATTGATAAAAAAAAGTACTTGTACCATAACACTTTGCTATCCACTCCGGGTCAGATTAGCTGAATTGACAAGTGAATAGTGCCACTTTTTGCATAAACTAAGTCTAACTACGTCGATGTATTGGTTTTTTTATTAAAAAAAAGTCCTTGCATCGAATATTTGTTTTCCAATTAGTACTATTTGTGTCGTTTATGCCAAAAATTCAACTTCTATGATTGATGATTGCTGTAAAATAAAGAGAATTTTTTGATAAAGAAAAATAAAGAGAAAATATATCAATACCAGTGAATTGTGACACCATATTTTCCTTTATTATGGACATTAACGTAAACAATATCTCCTTTGCGAACTTTAATTACTGGCCCAGGAAAGCTTCCGTTTACTGTTAACATGCTCTTCGTGTAACACCTTCTAGTGAAATTGGTCTCTTTCAGCTGTATAATATTCATCAAGGAAAAGTTTGACATTATTTCAATTATCTCATTTTAAGACAATGAGTTTAATAGATGAATTAATTACGACATAAGATATGTCCATAAGAGAATATACGTACTTATCAAAAAAGATAAAAGAATACACAAAATATAAAAGTAACTCACAACAAAATCATAATAACGGACAGTAGACATGCAAAGTAGCAAGCTATCAAGAATCAAAAAGCCTAGTAATCCTAGGATCAAATTAGTTCTTGATGAAGCCATCTTCAAATCTCTCCTCTCTCAAGAAAGACAAACAAGTATTGTTTTGTGATGTGTTGTCAGGTCGCCCTTGGTTGATATGTTGGATTACCTAAATTTGTAGAGGTATTTATAGGGGTTTTAGGCCTCTTAAGTTTCTAAACTACTACATTGTCATGTGCATATTTTTTCTTTTCCATTGGTTAATTGTTATAAACACGTCCTTACTTCCCAATTAAAAAACAAAAAGGCAAAAGCAAACGAATGTTTTTAAATCGAATGTACAATACAAGGCATGCGCATCAAGTGCTAGAGTTTAATATTGCCAATTGGAATAACACACAGATTTTAAATTCAATTGAAATATTCTTAGGGTTCTGGCATGATAATTAACACCGTTAGACGTTTGGTGACTGAGTTGCTTTATGTGGATAAACATGATAAAGTATATGCTCGAGAAAAATATGGATACAGTTAACCACTCCGTTATCATTTCTGAAGTTTTTAATTTCACATATTTAATCATAAAGTCTATTTCAAGAATCAATCCGTCCAAATATATAAATAGAAGCCAGGTAAGTTTCAAACTTTCATAAATCCTCAATGACATTGTGCTTAAACAACTACAATTTTAATTAATTAACGAAAATATGATAAGATTGGAGAACATGAAAAGAAAAAACAACAGATGTGATGCGCTAGGCATTATTCACGTGATATTTCTCTAAACAGAAAAAAAAAGCTCTAAAGTAATAAATTAAACTCTCGTTAATTTTTCAATGAGATGATGAATTTCGAACTTTCGGTTTTCTTTACAGACATTTCTGGTTTAATGCAATAAGATGATGAATTTCATGTTCAAAAAATTAAAAATAAAATTAAAACTTATTATAAATACTATAATGAAAATTAGTCCTTTAGACTACTTCACTTGTTCTTATGATTTACTTAATTAGTATAGATTACAATTTAGTAGCTCTATATAATGTTTATACATCTGATCAATATCATAACAATAAAAAAATCTGCAACTTTGAACTTGTTAAGAAAAATAATTAAGGGATTGTTTAGAAAGGAAATCAATATATTTATATATAAAAAATATTTTTTTTAATAATAAAAATTAGAGAAAGTGATATGCCTTTTAAGATAACATCTGTAATCTGCAGTAGTATATTGCAGATTTAATTCCAGTATATTATGCTCATATGTAATGATTTTACTGTTAAATTTTAATATATATCTAAAGGATAAACAATAATTTTAAATAATTGTTTGAAGATTCTAAAACCTCTTTTTAGTCGGATGATTGTTGACTCAGTTCAGGGAGCCGTGTTGTAATAAGCCTTACAAAATAGTGCATGACACGGGAACTTCTCGAATTATTTAAGTTTGTCTAGCATTATCTATGCCTTTTATTAGAACAAACAATCTCCCAACAACGTGAACAATAAAAAAAGTGCAACACATATCTAAATATAAATATTATATTCAGCAAATCCTCAATGAAAATGATATGGTCATTATAATCAACAAATCTCTCGAATTTTTGTATGCCATTTTATTTGCTTCTTTAAAGAATTGAATTTATGACTTCTTATTATTGAAATCGGCTCTAATACTAATGTTCTTATTGATAAATATCTGAAATTTTTTGTTTGTCATTTTATTTACTTCTGCATCGGTAAATAAATGGATTCTTGTGTGGTCAAATCGTTCCGTTCGTAAATAAAAGAGAAAATATATAAATTTAAAAAATAAGAAATCTCTCATCGTTAGGCACTCTAGCTACGATCTTCATTCATGATGAGATCAGAGGAGCGGTTTCTTAAGGAAGTTTTTTTTTTAAGAGGGGAGGCGGTAGTCTCACGCATATTGGGTTAAGTATAGGAGTACTTACATAATGGAATTGAAAATAGACGGGTTCTTGACACATCGTATGAGACAAAGGATTATAAAATTAAAATTATGAATTGAAAAAATATGGACCTTTTTTTAGGAGGGGCGGCGGCAGCCTCATGCACCTTGGGTTAAGTATAGGAGTACTTACATAATGGAAGGTAAGGTTCAAATTCTTGCATATAAGATATTTATCACTCTGGCCTAAAGTGGCTGTGACTCCCTTTGGAAAAACAATTCCACAACCACCAAAGGGTCCAATTAAGAATAACGTCTAGTTTACATAATTACAAATATAGTTTAAGCTCACCTCATTGTAAAAAAAGAATGGGGTTTGCATTCGAGAATCTTGATCTGTCCATAAATTTTGATGCATTAATAATTTTTAAAATTTTACAAAACAAATGACAAAAGTCGATTGATTTGTTTATTGATTGGTCTTATCTACCTAAACATGATTTAGGACATGTGAAATGGAATTCATTAGGCGTCATCATACCCCATTACTGTATTGCAATGTGATGAATCATCCGCAAAAGGTGGATATTTCTACCTGTAAAGGTCAAATTGACAACTTCACTGCCTGTCGCGTTGGGTAATGGCAACAAATAATTGTGCTTTTTCTTCGTATAATATAACCAAAAATATGTTAATTAATGACCACTATATCATTAGTAAGTTGAATTATCCATACCATTGAACAAATTAAAGGACGGAGTAGAACAGTTATGTCAGTCTTGTGCCCATCTAAATAATGAAAATGGGTAAGAAATTATCATTGTTAAAAATAGAACAAAACTAATTATTACACTTTTACAAAATATTTGTGCCACAAGTCATTAATATAAATTTAGTGTGATATACATTTTAACAGCTGAGATTAATACTTGTAAAAAGACTAATCTCATAATATATAAGGATTCACTTACACTAAATCTAAGTTTTTTCAACTTACATCAAATCATCACTATTCATTTTTTTAGATCTCATGGTCACTAAATGTTGACAATATATATATATATATATATATATATATATATATGATGTTGTAAAAGAATAACAAAAAACAAAAAAAAATGCTATCACACTTTTCTCACAGAATAGGTGACCGTATTAAAAATTACAATATTAACTTTTTTTTTTTCATTTTATAACAACTGCAGTGGAATCTGATCTAAAATGTTATAATTGATTGCTATTTAGGGCTTCGCAGCAGAATATCACGAGCAAACTCGATCTGCATACATACCAGGTCCAAGCCGAATTAAATTTTTATTAAGAAAAATCATAAATAATTGCTTGTTGTAATACCTCGCTTGTTTTGGCTAGGTATCTGTAGCTTTTTGTTCATCTCTTATTCGATCCTTGGTGTTTAGAGTCATTGTTGGGATGTTGGTGGTGTTAGATTAATCTTTGTTGTTGAGCTAGCTTGGAGTTACTCGAGTAAGTTGAGAGTTACTCGAGTAAACGTGAGTAAATGGGCTGATTGGAACCTCTGGTTGTGAGTTACTCGAGTGAAAGTTTGTGCTACTAGAGTAATTGAGGGTTGGGTTGCGCGAGTGACGGTTAGTCTCACTCAAGTGGGTTCATGCTTCATTTCTGTTTAAGAGTCGGGACTTACTCGAGTAAGTTTTGACTTACTTGAATGGGCGGGGCTGGAATTTCACTTGAAGCAAGACTTACTCGAGTAAGACTTTGAGTTACTTGAGTAAGTACTGAGACAACTCAGGTACTTGGCAAAATGGTGAGTTTTGTTCTCTTGGCCTATGTAATACCTCCACCCGACTCCTCTTTGTCATTTACTCCTCCAAACCACTACATTCATTTTGAGATTCATCTCTCTCACTCTTCCATTGCCTACCCTTGTCTCCAATCGATTCCCTAAGGTAAGGTCACTCTTCTCTTCCTTCTTTTGCTTCCATTTTATTGTTTAACAAATGGATTTGTTGGACATTTTGGGAAGTGATGAGATGAACTAGATTTTCGGATTTGGGGTTGATTCGGGATGTCTCAGGTGGAAAGAGTGTTAGGGGTTGTAAAATCGGAACTTTGGGAGTCTAGAAACACCTAGGTTTAGCTTGAAACCATAAGAATCGAAGTGGTTCATAAATGGGTTTGAATCATTTAGGGTTGGGTTGATTTTGAGTGATTTCGAGTCATTTTGTTGGATTGGTGTGTAGATTAATGTTTTGGAGGCTGGTTATAGACAATGTAGGTGTTTGGGAGTGAGTTTGATCGGTTGAATCTAGAGTTGGTTGATTTTAGAGAATTCTGGATAGTGTCTTACTCGAGTAAGTCATGATGTTATTCGAGTAAGACAAGGTTGGGTTTCACTCTAGTAAGACCATGACTTACTCAAGTAAGACAGGTTGTTACTCGAGTAAGCCTTTGGTTTACTCGAGTGAGACAAGATTTTGAGGGACCAAAGCTATAATTTGCTTGTCTCGTGATTTCTGAGAGTTCGGGGACTTATTTGGGAATTTTGACTACTTGGAGGGCTAGTTAGTACTACCATTGTGTTTTGAGGACTATTTTCGAATATGCAAAGTCTCGGGGTTTAAAACATAGAACCAAACTATAATTTTAGGTAGATTTTGAATTCTGGGTACAAAATGATGGATTATCATTCGATATGGATTTTTGGGATCTTTTCAGGGTCCGAGTTTGTATTTGCATTGCATAGCATTTGGTATTACCACAATATCGCATTTCGACTTGTCCCTGATTTATTTGTTGATATACATTTGTTTGTTCAACTTCTTGTTCCTGTCAGTGAGACCAGCCACCGACGAGTGGGGCTTGACTGACATTGCACTTGGATTTCCAGGTGAGTAAATAACAGCTTTAGACACATAGGTTATGTCTTGAAACTTCTATTATTGCTTTGATATGTTGAACATGATATAGAATTTGGACTAACCTAATGATTGGTTTAACTAATAAACTGGTTATGCGTTTAATAATTAGTATTTTGTTTTGAAAAATGATATATGTGTATTATATATCCGTTTTCTGTTTGATGTTGTTTTGCATGCCTATGATTTTATACTTTGCAATAGTATAACTTGGTTTTGTAATCTGATGTAGGGGGTATACTAATGCTTTGAGAAAGCTCAGCTACCAGGGATGTCAGTAGCCATGTGTTCTGATCCAACACATAATTTGCTAGTGATCAGTGGCGGAGTCCGCATCACCTTTTTAGTGTATAATAGGTTGTTAACCCACCAAAATAAAATTAACCTGCTCGAGAATACTAAAAATGAAGCAAGATGGTGAGCAGGGTCGATCCACAGATAACGGCTAGAAATTGTTTAATTGCAAAAATCAAAAAAAATAAAATAAAGTCGACAGAAATAAGCAGCAAGGTTAAAAATTTGCAAACAGAAATAAACAACAAGAACAAAAATAAGCAGAAATTCAATTATAATAAAAATCCAGCTAAGACACTTATTCGTTCAATCCATTCAGTTGATCACAGACGCAAAAGATGAATATTAAGCATTCAAGTAGATAGAGTTATAGTTAACATTGACGCACTCAATTAACCAATCCCTTCTTACCTGTTTGATAGCTCCGGGATGCCCTGCAAACTATTTCTCTAACCACTAGACAAACCCTAGGACGTCCTGAGAATGTTTAATCTATGGTAGCAGTAAGAACGAAAGAGACATCTATCCTAGCCAGTGAAACCGAAAACGTCGTGATTTATTTAAACTAGATTATTCAATTCCATAACAATGAACAATGTCCAAACCACATAAATTCACGTTATTTATTACCTAGATTAGGATTAATGTGACGCACTATCAATCCTAAATAGCAATATATTAATTCAATCAATCAATCAACGAGCTTTTATCAATCAATCAATTGAAATAATAATAAAAGAACTCAAGAACAGATTCTGAATAAATACTTGAATTACTGAATAAAAGTTAAAACAAGAGTCTCACAATATTGATGGATTGAACTTCGAAATACCTTAACTAAAAAAGTGTTTAGTTACACATACTAGAAGGAAGAAACTAAGAGAGATGAAGGAGATGAAAAAATTCGACCTCCCTTCTGTTGATGTGCGTGAAAAAGAATGTGAGGAAGAAAGAGAGTTTCAGTTTGTATATGTCTCTAATTAGGAAACCCTAAATCCTCAAAAATAGCTAATAAAAATAATAATAATGCTAATTGTTTTGACTCAACAACAAATCTGAGTTATAAGCCTTCAAAACACATGTAAATCATGGACCACAAATGTGGCACACATCCCTAGGCACATGGTCAAACTTGGTCAAACCCGCAGTCAACTCTGGTGTGGTCACGCAGAAATGCAATTTTGCTCGAAATGGGCAGAAACAGCTAGAAATCCCATCCTTTCACCAATATTCCACCTGAAACACCAAAGAAGCATAAAAAGAAACGAATAATAATGCAAATCAAACATAAAATGCAATGCAAAACATGTGGAAAATGCAACATATCAAATATCTCCACACTTATACAATATTTGTCTTCAAGCATTTTATAACTTAAAATAATTAAGAACCTTAAATTCCAATCACCCTTATTACCCTCACATAATGCAACACCCATACCGATATGCATCGAATATTCAACAGAAAATATAACTATTGTCAGGACAGTCGACAATCCTCAGAAAGATATTGTCTCCACATTAGTAATGCCCCCGAAAATATAGGATAGCCAAATTCACACACTCATAAGTTTCACTCTATCTCTCAAGTGTTTAGGTGAGGAATCCACACTTTCACTCTCACTCATAGCAAGGCTTTCCAATGCTTGGCATAAAGTCATATTGTAACCCCTAATAAATTCAACCAAAACACCGATCAAAAAGGACTTTAGAGGCTTGTAACGTGGCTAATAACATGGGTTTAAGAAGTTGAGAGATAACACAACAAACTCTAGTGATATTTTCCATCAACATACATCGACCAAGTCAGTGCAAACCAAAGTAAATACATGTCTATGCTTAATAAAACAAGGCTACTCGAAACAATTCTCTATAAACTGCGTTACTTTACTCCATCACTTTTTTTTCTATTTTTTGTTTTTGTCTCGTTTTTTTTCTTTTTTTCTATTTTTTCAATTTTGAAAGTAAAGCAACGTTATATTTAAATGCATATACATCAAAACTGGAAGCCATGTTTCAATTACAAAATAAGCATAAAATCATAGTCTAGACATGTCGAAAATCAAACTAAATTAAAGCATTAACATACAAATTTACTTGGCAATGTATCACTAATAAAAGTCTCTCAACTTAATGTGCAAATGTTGAAGGTTTTGAATAAAATGGATGGTTAATTGGGTTCAAATCAAAGAAAAAGTCTAAGGCTCAAAAGGAATAAACAATGGAGAAATATAAATGGTGGATGTTGAAAGAAAAGGATAATTCAAATGGGTAACAAACAATGTCTTTCGTCATTTCGACGTCTCGATTGAAATTGTGTGGTCCTCGAAATGCACTCGACAACAAACCCTAGCAGGGTCCTACTATGAATTTCACAC
>CAODLS014292495.1:0-12810 GCA_948243855.1 Flueggea neowawraea | reverse complement strand
GTTCTTGGTGCTAAGAGCTACATCAACGTTTCATTCAATCGTTCGATCAAGCCTTGGTGAAAGGTAAATCTTCCAACCTTAATTATATATGTTGATATGCATGGGTCCTTGGGGGAATTCAAGGCATTAAATTTTTGTTATATTTGCTACCATGAATGTATATGAATGTCATATTTGAGCTCGAATTCCAACAAAAAGGTGGGATGGTTAAGAGAGTCATCTGGTATGGAGTCGAAGAAATCCACAATAAATGCTCAAAATTGGTAAAAAAAATTTCTCGAAGATTGGATTGGAGGAGGCTTGGTATCCATAATGTCTATAGTTTCCAATTCCACAAGTGGAATCTCCGCAGTGATAGATCTTGTTATAGCAATTGAGATAAAACTATGATTATATATAAGTAATTCATTTGTAGAGATAATAACTAATCTTGCTATATGCAATATATTTCATTAGTGTACCTTTTTTTAGGATAGGAGACTGAACTGCTATCTCTTCTATTACTCGGGGTTTTGGTTCCTCAGCGGTCGAGAATGTCTACATCGAGGTAGAGGTGGTCAAACTTTGTTCGAGTTCTTCCTCAGTGAGGGTAGGCTTTTACATCTTAAGAATGGTTGGCATACTCTTGCGAATGGGATTTGTTATTGAAGGAAGAGGAGAAGGATGAATAGCTTGTAGCAACAAATAAAAAGGATAAGTGCATATGACAGACTACATAAGAGCATACGTCAGGGGAGTCAATAGTACATGTCTCTAAGATATTTCAACATACCCCTCTCAGAGGTAGTTTGGTATGTTTTTGAGTTATCACCAAAGTATCCTCGAGATACTTTGGGACATTTGAGCTCAAATCCTAAATTTGAGACCTGCAAAGCATGACACGAACATTGAAATTGAGATAACAAACTAACCTAGACTCAGGGAAGATAGTCACAATTTATCGTAGTTGAGGGTCTTGTTATTCATGAAGCTTTAAGATTGGGGCCATAGGCTTTTTCCTCTTATTGGCTTAACATGTAGTAGGCTTCTAAAGAGCTAGTGAGTACCTTAGGGACACTTAGATGGATGTTTTTTTTTTGTCAAGCAGCTAGTGGAACCCAAAAAATGTGCTTGGCCAATTTCTTTTGTTTCTTGGTGGCTCCTCACGAAGTCATAAGTTGATCATGTTTAGTAAGATGTAAAGATGAAATCTTCTCCTTCCTAATGTTTATTGAACGAAAAAGAAACTTATACAGTTTAGTAGAGGGGACCCCTTTAGTAGGAGGAATTGTTCGTGATGTTGGAGTTACCAGGGTTCTTCGAGGTTGTTACGCTCTATGAAGTCTTCACCCTTTTGGCTAATGGCTCCTCTCCCTTTGAACTTTTTTCTCGGCTTTCCAGCTTTGAGCCATATTCTCTTTAGGGCTCAAACTTTGATTTCTTTTCTATTTTACTTTTTTTTCTCCCCGCCTCTTATTTGGCTTCCTTAGCCTGTATGTATACTTTCTCAAGTTGTTGGCTCTTTTTGTGTCAAGATATTAAAGAAAGATAAAATGAATAAGTCAGAGAAAGGGTGAAGAAAAAATAAATGGTGTCATATGCCTTGTGTTTTATGAACTTCCTCTCATGAAAAGTCGAACCTTGTGTGAAATGAGTGGTCTAGTAGGTTTCCCAAGTCGTTCTAAAGTCCCAATTTAGTGCCAACACAAGGAACTAATTTACCAAAATGTGAAATTTTTTACAAGACAGTTTGTCAGGCCTTCTTTTTCAATATAATAACTCCCTAAAATTTGTCAGTATAGTTCGTCCATAGTTGGTTAACAATCCAATTTTAGGGATAAGGTATTGCATGTACTAGGATGAATTATCTACTACAAAGATTGGGCATGTATTGCGCAACAGAGACTTGGTGAGGAAATTATAGTTGTAGAATATGAGTCGTAACTATAGGTATATCTCAAAGGGTTGATTCTTTCTTTGGCTCATACCTCTAAAGTCCCTACACAGTTGTTTTCTTAAGTCCACAACAAACATTTTTGACACCCAAAGTGTCTATGAATAAATACAAGTGAAAGCTCTATGCTAGAAATAAGAGTATAAACTTGATGTACTTGGTATATGTGCATGTATGTTCTCTATTCACTTTTGAAGCCATTCAGATGTATTTATACTCCTTTTAGATTTTGCAGCCATTGTTAGTCAAAGAATAGTTATTGGAGTGTGAATTACATCTGATCCAGTTTCGTTTTTGAGACCTTACTCGAGTAACTTTGGAACTTACTCGAGTAACTCGTTGCTCTAGTTGAATATGCCCAGGTCTAGTCTTGACTTACTCAAGTAACAATATACTTTGCTCGAGTAACGACCAAATATGACCGTTGGAATATGATCTCTTCAAAATCTTTATTTTTGATGCTTGATTAACTTTCATCACACTCATTGTGAAAACCCACTTACTCAAGTAACAATTTGTTTACTCTAGTAGACTTCGAGAAATTGTGGCTCCTAGAACTTTTACTTACTCGTGTAGGATGATTGCTTACTCGAGTAACTTGTGATTCAGCCTTAGCACACTCGAGTAACTGCACAATTTATTCGAGTGAATTTTTCAATCAATGTTTCTTGGAACTTGTTCTTACTCGAGTAATTTTCAGATTCAATAACCTTCTAGGCTTTTCTTTTGGCATTTCTTATTTGGCTAACCTTCTTACCAAGTTTTGTTCTTCATCAAAACATAAGAGGATCCAAATGTGAACTTCCCTTGGTTTAACAATTAATACATAACTCACCACTACAATGTTAGGATCCATGATTTCCTCATCTCTTTGTTTAGATAGATTGATTGTTTGACCTACATTTAGAAAATATGTGTCCCCCTCACAGTTGGATCGGCCAATATAGGCAACTCATCACTGCTATGTTGTTCTTAATGGTTACTAAAAGCTTGTGAGATGCACAACCTATTATCATTAGCCTAAAATCCATTGCTCTAACTCAACGTTGCATTGTGCAAGAGCCATAAATTAGAGAATAAGTCACAACATTCCCTTTGGACTTCATGGAAGTTTCAAATTTACATGAAACGTAATAATAGAAGGTGATTAACTCATCAAGTTATGCACCCTTATACAACTCCTCAATCTCTAAGGAGATTGAAGCTAAATGTGGAGAGGGTGTATTTTCCTATTTACCCTAGATATAGTTGACCATGGCGTTGGCAATTTAATTAGTACATTTCATGGGAAGATTTATTCTTGTCGATGGAGCCCCGATTAAATCCAACATGTCATATAGAGTGATCGTCATCCACCCATTGGAAAATTAGAATTGGTTAATTAATGGGTTTCGAAAACCAAGTGAAAAGGCCCTCAAAAGTAGAAATTTTGCATAGACAACTCAATGATTTTCTCGATACCCATCGCTTTATTGTTTTGCTTTTACCCAATCCTAGTGTTTCACTGGGGAGTTGGAAGACATTTGAGGAGGTGTATAGACCTACTTGTAAAGGTTTGTGATTCTTTATAGATACATGTTCAAAAGAATCACTTTGTCTATCTAGGCTAAATCCCATGTCTTCAGTTTTTTTAGAAGACACAAGTGAGGTTGCGACTGGATCAATGGCGTAGAGTTGTAAGTGCTTGGTGGTGTCCTAGCCAATGAAATGGATCTCATACATGTCAACTTTAATGAAAAGGCTTGGAGTGTGAAATTGAGGATCCATGCAGATCTTAGTGGCCAGGGCATGGCAATCTCCCTGAAAATTGGTAGCAGAAATAGATTGTGCGGGTGTTAAAAGAACATATTTAGAGGCCATTGCAATAGGAAAGGAAAGAGTATAAGAAGAGGAAGAAAGTAGAATTGTTACTAGAGGCTAAGAGGGTTCGAGAAAATGAATGACTTTAGGTCAAACAAAGGATTTTGAGAGAAATAAATTGTTGGTCCCAAAGATCTCTATCCAAGATGGGATGGATTGGATTTTTAGAAAGTTTAAAATTTTGTTGAAAATATTTTCCAAATAAAAAAAAAAACAAAAAAGTTTCTATAAGTTCTTTCAAAACCAAATCAGAAAATCAAATGTGGAAGCAACTCAAAACAAAATATACAATTCACACGCAAGACAATATAAATGCAAGGCAAAGTAAATGAGTTGACGGAAGAGAAAACAAATCTATAGTGGTTCGGTCTTCCTTGACCTACATCCATTCATCTATAACTCCTAGAGAATTTCAATCCACTATCTCCTCACTTTTGGGTTGAGGAAAACCGTTACACCATTTGTTTTTACGGGCTCAACAAGACAATTGTTACACTATCTAGTTTTTGCGGGCTCAACTAGGAAACCATTGAAAGTCCTAGTCCCAATAATAAATGGCAATCCAAAAGGGGGACGAATTGGATTTTTAGCAAACTAAACCAAACAACAAAGCTTAAAACAAGTAAAATCAAACTTAAATGTGGAAACAATAAAACCACCAATTCACAAATATAAAGAAAAGTAAATGGATTAGGGAGAGAGAAAATAAATCCTCAATTTGTAGTGGTTCAGTCCTCCTTGATCTAAGTCTACTCCTTGAGATCCACTTAAGAATTTCAATCCACTATCTCCTCACTTTTTGGTGGAGGAAAACCGTTTACACCACTTGTTTTTGTGGGCTCAACAAACAAACCGTTACACCTTGTTTTATGGACCAAACAAGAAAACCAAATCTCTAGTTTTTGTGGGCTAAACTAGCAAATCGTTTACCTCTAGTTTTCTACAGCTCACTAGCAACCACACTTTTTTTTCTAAGGCTCAACAGGAATACCTATACAACCCTCAATCAAATACTTTGATTCTTACAAATTGTGTTCCCAAAACACAAATTATATGCTCAACCCAACCCAAGAATAATAGCAAATGAAAATAGCAAGAGTGGGTATTAAATGAAAATGAGAGAAATAATGAGAAATAAAGATAGCAAAGTTATCCCAAGGTTTCTCTCTGTTTTTCTGATGTTGGAGATGCATATTTATATCTTTCTTGTAGTTTGGGAACGTTGGAATAAAAAATATAGCCGTTATGGAATAATTCCAAATGTTGTACAATGCTGACATCAAATGCAGTGCACTTTGTATCACGTACAATGTACATTGATCAGGTGTTGTGTGCTTTGTATCATCCAGAACGTACATTGATCAGGTATCAATGTGACTTGTGGCTTGTTCAACGTGCGCTATTCTTTGTTCCAGAATATGCACAATTCACTTAATGAAATCTCAATGCGACTTGTACCATCTGCAACGTGCGTTGTCGATTACGCTCAAGATTGCACCTTTAATCCACGTCAGCAAGTTAGAGAATATTCAAATTCAAATCCCGAGGAGTGTCTTGGCTTTGTCCTCATCTGATCATTATATAACATGACTTGTACTCTTTGCAACGTGACTTGTATACTTGTGCAATCAATCCAAAAGGTTATAACGTGACTTGTATCATGTACAAGTCACTTTGTATTTATATAAGTGACTTATATTATGTACAAGTCGCTTTGTATTTATATAACGTGACTTGTATCATGTACAAGTCTCTTTGTATGATTTGGAATCCTTTGTTTCCTTAATGAGTCCTGTCAACGTGACTTGTATGTACAAGTCGCTTTGTATGATTTGGAATTCTTTTGTTTCCTTAATGAGTCCCGTCAATGTGACTTGTATTGTGTACAAAGTGACTTGTGTTAACCTACAATTTCATGAATATGACCAAAGTGACTTGTATCATGTACAAGTCGCTTTGTATCCATATTTCAGCAAGGCTGCAACTTAACATATCTTCCATGGATGTTTTGCAATCATCATCATCATCAAAACTGAAGTCAACAACCATTATACTATCTTGTTTTTCAAATGAAGCAAAACAAGGAAATTCTTAAATCCTTGTTTTCTAAGGCTCAACAAAACACTGATTATAAGATCAACCCAATAAAAGAATAATAGCAAATGTGAATAGCTAGAATGGGCATAAAATGTAGAATACAAGAAATAAGAATAGCAAGATGTAGCAAAGGATTATCTCACTTCTTCTAGTGTTTGAGACATCTATTTATAGGCCTCTTAAAGTTTGTAGCCATTGGGATCAAGAATATAGCCATTGTGAGACAAATGCAAATTCATCTCAAATATGATGTCACCTGTTTTACATGCGTAGCTCTGCTTTACGTGGCTAGGCTTTATATATGTTAGAGTCCTATGTGCTTTATATCCAATTCTAAGTGTGTTGCTCTAAACTTTATATTCACAGCCTTTAGATATATGGCTCTACATGCTTAGACCATCCACTACATGCATAGGCATCAATCTTTGCGTGCTTAGACATCTTAAAATATCACACCTTTAATTTTCCACGTCAGCATGTTAGGAATATTCAAATTTAAATCCCAATGAGCATCTTTGTTAGTCCTTGTCATTATGCACATCTACGTGCATAGGAGCCTCGTAACATGCATATAATTTTGTTCTTTAAAGATCACACCTTTCGTTCTCTACATGCTTTCATGCATCCTTCAACGTTCCAAAGAGGATTCTTCAACCTCTACGTGCTTAGCATCATCTGTATGTGCGTAGCACTATGGTTTCATCTCAGAAAATCATCCATGCCATTCTACATGTTTAGTCTTCCTTCTGCTCTCTTAGAATAATGATTGATGCTTAATGACTCTAGAGTACACACTTCTACATGCATTATGATAGGAATACGAGCGTAGTGGCAATCGTTTATATGTCTTATGTGCTTTAAGAGATCTGCTACGTGTGTATTGGCCCTATCTGACGAAATCTACACATTTGCACTTATTTCCTATATGTTATGTGGACATTGTCATAAAAATTGAACTCAATAATCTCCCCCTTTTTTACACTGAAAAAACATACATGAATTTCAACATATATTTACCATTGATAAACAATTTGATGAAGGATTTCACTCTTTGTCTCTTCATGAATCCATCAAAACAATATGCATAATGTTTAAATCAATATAGTTACCACTAGTAAAATAAGTTTGATCCCACTTATGCAAATATAACAAATTCATGCAACATTCTCCTCCTTTTTGTAATCATAAAAAGTGATATGAAAAAATATGTAAGATTCTCTCCATATTTTCAAAGAAAAGTAACCAAGAATCATTTTGCATAAATAGCCCTCTTAAGTAAATGTATTTTGCAAATCAATCATTTTTACAAGCAAAACTCCCCATTTGAAATTCGAAAACTCAATGTATGCATAAAACCACTTGAAATCAATACCAGTTGAAATAAATATTTTGCGATCAATTCAAATATGCACATGACACATCAAGTCAACAAATAAGAAATGTAGCACAAAATATCATAAAGGCATGAAATCAAATCAATGCATTAAACCAAGTCTAATAAAAAAATTATTGTCATTCTACTCCTCCCTAGGCTTCTCCCATTTTCTTTCTTCTACTAATTTTGTTGGCATTAATGGACCATCCTTGACAACTTGCCATATATCCAAGCTCTCCGATTTTAGGAACACCATCATCCTTGTGTTTCCAATAAGTGTAATCGTTGCCATCAAAGAAAGGAGAATAATTAATAGCTAATCCATCATATTTAGAAATATCTTCTATGGATGCCATTTTCACCTTTAACTCTTTGGCTATTAAACCAAAAAATTATCAAGAGCACAAGCCCTGATACCACTTGTTGGTCCCAAACATGGCTATCCAAGACGGGGTTAATTGGATTTTGAGCAAGTTTAAAACTTTGTTAATAATCTTATGCAAATCAAAACAAACAACAAAGTTTCTACAAATTATTTCAAAACCAAATCATAAAATCAAATGCAAAAGCAAATCAAAAGCAAATATCCAATCCACACATAACATAATATAAATTCATGGAAAGTAAATGAGTTAAGGTAAAAGAAAACAAATATGATTTATAGTGGTTCGATCATCCTTGACCTATGTCCACTCCTCTATAACTGCTAGAGAATTTTAAACCATTATCTCATCACTTCTGGGTGGAGGGAAACCGTTACGCCTCTTTTTTTATCAATAAGAAAATCATTACACTTTCTAGTTTTTACGGGCTTAACTAGGAAACCGTTACACTCTCTTGTTTTTTCAAGGAAGCAAAACAAGGAAAACCTTAAACCCTTGTTTTTTAAGGCTCAACAAGAAAACATATTCAACCCTCAATCAAATACTTTGATTGTTACAAATTGTGTTCCTAAAAC
Organism: Flueggea neowawraea; assembly: GCA_948243855.1. Taxonomy (NCBI): domain Eukaryota; kingdom Viridiplantae; phylum Streptophyta; class Magnoliopsida; order Malpighiales; family Phyllanthaceae; genus Flueggea; species Flueggea neowawraea. Next base: position 4,587 of record CAODLS014292495.1, on the reverse strand, counting down.
ACTAATTATAAGCTCAACCCAACCCAAGAATAATAGCAAATGTAAATATCTAGAGTGGATATAAAATATAGAATGAGAGAAATAAGAATAGCAAGATGTAGAAGAGGATTCTCTCACTTCTTCTGGCGATGGAGACGTCTATACATAGGCCCCGTGAAGTTTGTAGCCGTTGGGATCAAGAATATATCCGTTGTGAGACAAATGCAAATTCTGCTCAAATCTGACGTCACCACTTTTATGTGTGTAGGATTTATGTATGTTTGAGTCCTATGTGTTTTATATCCAATTATGTGTTCATTTATTTCAATTTTATATTCACGGCCTCAAGATATATGCCACTACGTGCTTCTACTATCCACTATGTGCGAAGGTATTAATGTCTATGTGCTTAGACATCTTTCTTAACTTGCATTGCCAATTTCCAATATCACATCTTTGATTCTCCACGTCATCATCTCAGGAATATTTGAATTCAAATCCCAAGGAGCGTCTTTGTCCATCCTTGTTATTATGCACGTCTACATGCGTAGCTGCCTGGTAACATGCATAGAATTTTGTCCTTCAAAGATCACACCTTTGATTCTTTACGTGCATTCTTGCAACCTTCTACGTACCATTGAGGATTCTTCAGCCTCTACATGCTTAGCATCATTTGTGCATGCATAGCACCATGGTTCCAGTGAATCTCAAAAAATCATCTATGTCATTCTACCCACATAGTTTACCTTCTACTCCCTTAGAATAATGTCTAATGCTTAGTCAATCTAGAGTACGCACTTATATGTGCATTATGATGGGAATACGAGCGTAGTGACCATCTTTTATATGTCTTACGTATGTAAGAGATCTGCTACGTGTGTTTTGGCCATATCTGACAGAATCCACACCTTTGCATTTCTTTCATGGATGTTTTGTGGACATCATCATCAAAACTGAACTCAACATAAATGACCTAGGGGTTAAATTGTTAGGGGAATAATTTAACCTTAATGATTATGAAAATCCAAAGTCATAAGAAATTTTTTAGTCGTGTTCTTTCAAACCATTCAATTGATATCCTTTAAAATTGAAAGGCATCTATTACATGCTTTTCATGCAATGAACACGATGCACATTAGGGGAAAGGCATCATTATAGGATTCGATGTAAATGATTGCATTTTAACTCAAGCAATGCAGACAATAAAAAGACATGACCAATTAAACTTATGAAATGCCCAGCACAAGTAGAATGGTCGAGTCGATTCTAGTGGATCATAAGAGAGATGCTTAGAAATGCTCACGTAGGGAAAGATCAAGGGAAAAAGTCCTTGAATTGATACGTAATCATTTTGAGGATAAGGATGCAATGTTGGTCACCTCAAAGAGAAAAAAAAAGAAGGTCGGAGAGAATTCGAGAATAGAGGGACAACTGATGTATTAAGGAAGAAGAAAGAAAGATTCGAGAAGGAAACTTCATGATATAGGCAAAGAGAAGACATAGTGAGTACCTACAAAACATGGGAGTTATCAACAAAGAACATTAGAGTTATTGAGGTAAATACAGAGCTAAGGCAGTTACTACCCTATTGTTAGACCATGAAGGAAAATAGTTGGATGGCTCTAAGAAAATGTGGAAATGCTATGAATGTGGAAACACCACTATCTGATTTGATGGTTACAAATTCAAGTACAAAAAGGCTAGTTGCAAAGAGACAAGGGTTGACACACTCAACATCATTCTTATAGTTATCATTTCCTTCAGTTGTAGCATACTGCAGTAGTATAGCTTTTACTTTCACTTCCCTAATAGTAGTTGTAGCTTAATTTCTTTGTGACCAGGACCTAAATTCTTCTTGTTTACTCGTGGGGTATGGCTGGAATGAGTTCCCACATGCCTCAATTACAGCCCACAAGTTCTCTTATTAATGAATCAAATAAATTTGTTCAATTCTTGACTTTGGTTTCATTTGCTCAATGTATTCTTTAGGTTAGTGCCTCATTTTATTAATTTTTTTACTTGTCCCGAATTAAAGTTCTAGGAGGGTGTATTGAATTATGATTTTTAATTATTTTTATATACTTAAAAAGTCATGAGGTATTGGATTATGACTTCTAAAGACTCTTTAAAAGTTTAGGGGTATTGGATTATGACTTTTACAAACTTAAAAAAAGTCTACAAAAGTTAGGAGGTATTCAATTAGGACTTTTAAAGAGTTTATAAAAGTATACCTATATTTAAAAAGTCATGAATTTTTATAGATAATGACTTTTACATACTTTGAATGACATTTTTAAGTTTGTATGAATAAAAGGACACACAGTTTTCTTGCACTTTAACTCAATACTTTGAATGACTTGTACATATTTTTCACAATTCTCTTTACTTCTCGGTTCCACAAATACATGCATTTGCATATTCCTTGTTGTAAATTTCTGAACCAATATTTAGTCCCCTTAGGTAAAGTATATTCTCCATGCTTATCTTAGTGATATGCCCTACCCCAATAATATATAAATTGTCTTTTATATTATTATTTAATACATACGAGGTTTTTCATTTTGCCATATATTTTATCATGTTATTTTGTAATGCATTAACTTGATAAAAGTATCCATAAATAGTTAATTATGTCTTATGTTATCAAATGTGTGACTTGATAGTAAAACCTTAAGATAAAAGAACATCATTCTAAAATTGTCCCTGGTCGTTCATTATCATGGGAATGATAATGAGTTAAGACTAGTATGCACTCTGAGAGATGATCATATTTTACTGATCATGGATATGGGATGCCACTAAGAACATAGATACATGTTGGGAAAATGATATTGGACTGACCCACTATGAGAAATACTACATGGAATATATGTCATCAGTATTTCTTTTTGCAGTAGTGATATTTGAGTCCTTCAACCTGAATTCACCATTGATTCCTACAAGAGGATCTTTATGTTTTGATATAGTTCAACATCATCTGTAACAGTATGGTAATACAAGCTATAATTTTACATATAGCAAATCATGTGGAGGAATGTGAGTGACAATGAAGGAATTTGTCCCGCTCTTATTTGAGTGATATATATATTGACCACTTGACATGTAGGACTGATGAAATGCATAGCCATGCTCGAATGAAATTGATATGGGTTATCAATATCATTTGTTTTGGTCAGTCTACTTGGGTATCAAGAAATGTTTGATTAAGCTATATAAAGATGACATGGTCCCTGCTTTATACTTAATCGAGATATCGTGTGAGAAAATGATTAAATATCGAACTATGCATTAGGTTTTGTCAATTCATCGAATTCTCTCATGTTTGGTAGTTATAATGACTTGCTAGAGCCCGCTTATGACTTGTGGGCCTGAATGGTTATTTGGGCTTACTGCCAATATTGAGCGGACATACAGGGTCACACACTCACGAACTGTGCTATGTATTTTATGATGTGTCTTGCTATTATTTTATGATGAAATAATTTGTTTGATAATAATTTTAAAACAAATTAAAATTCATTTGACGTAGTCAAAATTGTTTGTTTGACTTAGTCGATAAAAGGAAGAGCTTCTTTGACTTAGTCAACTAAGAAGGAGTTTGACTTGGTCAACATGGCATTTGGCATTTTATTTATGAAATAAAATGGGGGTCGAAATTATTATGTTAATTAATAATTTCTGAAATTATTATATTAATTAATAATAATGTCTTAAAGTGGTATGTTCTAGTTAGACTAGGATAGAGGAGTTCTTGTAAGACAAGAATTAGATCTCCTAATAAGACTAAGACTAGGGTTTATTAAAGTCTATAAATAGGCATCATATGGCAGCCCAAAAACACTTTTCTTGTCGTCCATGCCACTCCAAAGAGAGAGAAAAATAGGAAGGTATTTTTGAGAGCTAAATATTTGGTGCTAGCACACCAACGCCTTAGCAGTTCGTTCGTGTGGATACCGGTAGAGAACGTTCACATTTTGCAGTGTCTAACACTCAAATCCAGCAACATCTTTTCATTATTGTCTCAAAAATTAGAGGTAAACACATATTCCTTAGTCATTTTTATCAAATTGCTTGGATTCTTGGTGGATTTCGTTGACAAAATTTTTATTTTTGTTGCGTGTATGTATGTCACAGATTCCAACAGCTTATTCCAACTGCAACGTATAAATGAAACTTATAGAAATGACATGAAATAAATTTCGACCAGTAGGGGAGAATGATTAATTAACAAAGTGCACCATTCACAATTCAATATTATGGATTGCATTATGAAGTTGAATTATTGCGTATAGAAAAGGAGTGAATTTCCTAAATACTTATGAACTTGTAAACGTTCTTCACTCTAAAATACTTTATGAAGCTTTTGCTTGCAATAAAGAAGACCAATGTGAGTATGAACGTCTCTGATGTATGCTAAATTTACACATTAATTCAAGCAAGAATGCATCTATTTTCATCCTTTAAATTATGTTTTCATGTTGAAATTCATAAGATGTTTGTAGTGATTGTAGGATGACTTCATTTGGAGAAAAATGAGTTTAAAAAGATGGAAAATGATTCAAAATGGAAAGGCCCCAAGTAAACACAAGAAAATATTTAAAAAAATGA
>CAODLS014291798.1:0-18789 GCA_948243855.1 Flueggea neowawraea | reverse complement strand
CCATGACGGGTGAACCGAACCCGGTCGATCAAGGTGTGAACCGAGAATGTGAATCGATACCAATTGGCGGGCCCAGATGAGATGGGCCCGTAAGGCCCATAATTCCATAATGGACAGAATGAGCAAGACCCATTTGGAGGCCCATTTGATTGCATATACATAGGAAGAAGAAAAACAAAGAGGAAGAAGAGTGAAAAAAGAGAGAAGAAAAGGAAAAAAAGGTGGCAGGGAGAAAATGTTTCTCCCTTCTCTCATATTTTCCTCTATCTTCCTTCATTCATCTCCTCCCACCATGATTCATCTGGCGGTGAACTCGATCCGCGTGATATCTAGACTGCGAAAGAGACGAGCTCTCCCGTCGGTTGCAACCCAACTGTGGTTTGCTCGCTAGACCAACATCGAAACTGGATCCTAGCTCTATTTTCCGCTGCTGGTTGGATCGATCTTCCGCTATAATCGAGATTCGTAAGTTGAACCTTTAATTATACTGTTTATTTGTTAAATCAGTACTCGATTCCTTAACTGATACCTCAAATAATGGGAGAAAAGAAAGGAACAAAACTTATTTAACACAAATATCCTAATAAAAACATAAATTACATTACATGAAAAAATATTGAAAAACTAAATTCAAATGATTGGAGAAAATTCAGCATAAAGAAGATTTACATTATAAAAGCCGAGTCCAAGGCCAATTTGAAGTCAAAAATCATGAGAAGACAAAACTTCAAATTTTAAAGCTCTTTGACCTATTGTGGACTATTCTATGAAACAACTTGAAAAATTTAGAGCCGTATACATCATTCGTTGTTGCAATTATTCTACCCTTTGAAAAATATTAACAACGGATGGGCCTTTAGGCTTTAGACGTAATTTAGGTAAGAATGGTAGGATTGGGCATGATCAAAGCAAAGGCCAACGATAAGAGGGCGATGTTTGGTCTAACTCTAGGGTATGCTATGAGAACCGTCCAATTATTAAGGTGTATCGAAAAGGGGTGGTCCTAGAATTTCCTTCTTTTTATTGGATATTGGCACCGCATTCATCGATTAGGAAATAATGTATGCGGCATTAATTATAATATGACTACGTACATAAGGCGTACCCCTTTTGTTATATAAGGCACTCATACGTATAAGAAAATACTTTACGTATTTTTATCTATATTTTAAATAGTTGTTACTTTATTCGTTCCAAAATTTTAATTTACTCTGCAAATAAACACAAACTCTTGACCAAAAAAATTAAGAAAAATAACAATTGACGTTACAGTTTGGTCCACAACAATTTGTATCGTCTATGGGAACTTGAGTAAAAAACCATTAAGTTAAAGTTGTGTTCTCAAACTCCTTAGACTCGACTGGGAGCTATTGCAGTGACATGCTCCTACCTCGGCTAGAAGTCGAGGCTAATAGTCGCTTATAAGTGTATTGCTCCCTTAAATAACTGAGGTGTCTTTTTAGGGACAAAACCATGAGGGCCTAAAACTTAGAGCGGACAATACCTTAATAGATGGACATAGCGCGCGATCGTCGAGAAATATGGTCCACAATAATTGGTTTCGTCTGTGAAAACTTGAGCAAAAAGCCATCAAGCTAAAGTTGTGTTCCCAAGCCATTTAGCCTCGACTAGGGTTATTGTAGTGATATGTTTCCACATCGCCTAAAAATCGAGGTCAAATGTCTCTTTTAAGCACTTTGCTCCCTTAAACTACTGAGACGTCTTTTGAGAGACAAAACCATGAGAGCTCATGAGTATAGAGCGGACAATACCTCAATAAATGAATTTAGCGCGTGATTGTCGAAAAACATAGTTCATAACAATAACAAATAATAGTTAAAATTATGTCGTATTATATTTAAAGTTTACAGAGAAACCAAATTTGATATATTTATTAAAGGCGATTGCAGAGAAAGTACCCTGCATTTTGAGATCAATGGAAAAGGAAAATTGGACTAAATTCTTTGGACGAATTGGGTAATTTATAATTAGTTAAAATTAAATATTGCTTCCTTCATCTCATAAAAAATAAATAAATTTTGTTTACATACATTAAAAAATTGGTTAAAATAATTAATTTTATAAGAATTTTTCAAAAATACTCTCAAAATTATATCTAAATAATTATTAACATATTTTTGTATATATTAAAATAAAGATAATATAATAAAATAATAAATAACTATTAATTTTTTTAAAAAATAAATTTATATTTTAGAACGGAAAAAAAATTAATTTATCATCAGGAAAGAATATAAATAATTATTTTTAAATAGATATCAGTACATAAATATCTGGTTTAAGTTAAAGGAAGGAAACATGTCTTGAAGAACAAAACATGGACCCATGTGGACATGATTACGTTTTAGATAAACCACACACTGACACACATCTTAATCTTATTAGAAGCAATTGATTGTTCACTAAAGCTATTGACAAACATACAATTTGAAAATGATTTTGAGGCAACGTCTTCAGACTTCAATCATCAATAAATCAAAAGTGATTAACTCGCAAGTCACAACACTTTAATCAAGATGCAGGTGAAATTCAACCAACCCTTTTTCTCTTTTCCTGACCGTCAAGACTTAGTTTGGGATTGTGGGTTAGTCCAAAAAGAGAAACATATTTTATACAAGCGGAGTGGCAAAATCATTGGATCACTTTCACATTATTTTCATATATATTGATCACTTTCGAAATTGGGCACTTAGAAGAATTTGTTATTGTCACTTGCTTATTAACATATGATTTTAGCCTTGCCTTTTAAGATAATGGAGTCACATATGACAATTTGGTTTCTTTGACAGCTAGCATACAAAACCTTTATATTTAGTTGTTGCCCATGAATGTATGGTCGACTCTATTCTAAATATGGGTGACACAAATGCCGTTAATATGAGCTTTTAAAAGCCAAAAATGCCAATTGTAGGTGCAAATTGAACTTTTTAATAATAAAAAAATAGTACTGTGGGAGAAGGAAATATTCTAGTCAAGTTTAATTTGCATCTAAAGTTGTAATTAACTTTACGAATGTGTAGAAGGAAAAACACAATAATGATGTTTAGCTTAGTGGAATCAACTTTTTAGTTTAAAAACTAAAGAGTGGAAGTAGCGCTACATGATTCGAAATGGTAGTAATTGAACATAGTTAAGTACTTGTATTCTAATAGTATTAGAGTTAGTGCTCTTGTCTTTGTGGTAAGAGCAGCACCCTGTGGATCTAAAGTTTTAAGGTTGAGACTTATGAGATTGGGAGGGTTTATGAGTTAGTATAAAATGTCTCTACTAGATGGTTTCACTGGATAAAAAAAATAGTATTGGAGTTTGAAAATTCAATTTATAACAAGAGTTAAGTTTATGTACATGAGAAAAAGTAACTTGTGGATCCATGGAATTAAAATTAATGGCTTGTTTAGTGTTGCTAGCTAAAAGTTGTTGTAACTTAATTTTATATAAATTAAGATTTATGTAATGCTGCTGATCAAGTATTTTCTGTTAATTTTATATAAATTTTAATTATAATTTTGAATATTTACCAAAAAATTAAAATATATTCACAGTATCCGGGGCACCACCCGATCCAACACTAGTTTTATAGTGAATATGGAACAATTACAGGTTACAAATTTGTGATTGAAGTTTTGATTTTTTAATAATTGTGGTTTTTAAGCATTCATATTCAAAAAAAACTACCAAGTACCAACAATTCTATAATTAGTTGATAGCTGTTCGAAACTTTTTTTTAAAAAAAACATTTTTTTGATCGAGATTTTTTTAAAAAAACATTGAAATTAAGTACTAGTTGTCATGAAAACTGATCTGATACTTCTTCTCTAATCTTTTGGCTTGTGTTGCATTTTATTTTCTGAAGAAACACATATTATGTTTAGTTTAGAAAATAATTTTTTATTTTCTGTTTTTTTTTTTAAATTGAAAACATTTAAAAAATATGCTTGCTAATCAATTTTTTTAACAATTTTTTTATTTTTCATCACCGTTTTCTAATTTTCTAAAAAACAATGAAAATTTTTCTCAACTAAACAGCCCTATAATTTTTCATATAATTCTACATAAATTTTAAAATATCGTTTAACTCAAATCTCTAATTAAAAAAATTTAAACAGTACGATATAAATATCATGCATGTAATGATATGATAGATATATATTTATACATCTGTGCAGAAAATTAAAATTGATTACTTACCTCAAATTGGAGTTAATTAGGGTCGAATTGCACAACTGCAAGTAAACCTTTTGCAGAAGAAAATCGGAAATTCACAACTCAAATCTTCTTCTCCTCCTCCTCCTACTCCTTCTCTCTCTCTCTCTCTCTCTCTCTCTCTCTCTCTCTCTCTCTCTTCACAAAAGATTTAGTGAGGAGATGAGAGAGATGCAGAGAGATACAGATGAAGAGAGCTGTAATCTGTGTCAGAGGAAAATGAATTTAACACTGTTATTTAGCTATTTTTAAATAGGAAGACATTAATTATAACTACCTTCGTTTCAAGAAAAAGAAACTACATGGTGGAGTTTTAATTTCCACATGAGATCACGGCCTATGAGGTGTTTTTTAAATATTTTTTTATTAATAATGAATATGGGCTAAAATAAATTACTTCATCTTAGGTGCCAACCTAAATTCCAACTGTTTTTTTAATTATGAAAGACTTTATTTACTTAGAATAACTTAAGTTTATTTATTTCTAAAATTCTTTTTTAAAAAATTAAAAGATGTCTTTCTTGTAATAAAAGCTATTTTTTTAAAAAAAAATGAACAACCATAGTATTAACGTTTTCTTTTTTACTTCCAATAGGTGTACATTTAACAAAAAAATATAAAAACTCCTCCTTTGCTCAATAAAATTATCAGTATTTTCTTTAATCTTAAAATATTATCCTCATATTAAAAGTTTATTCATAGATTTAACATTATTCGAGCTAACGCCTTGGTTTTGAAGGATGAATTTTAGAGGGTTTTTCAGAGTTGAAGTTTTTTTAATCTTTTAATTTGATCAGTATTCTCAACCCTACAAATTAGAACGTTCAAGAGTTTTATAAAAAAAAAAAGAACGTTCAAGAGAGTTATGTCGAAGAAGAAATTGTTGAAAGATTTATATTCCTAGCATTATTAATACAACATATATAACTCAATTTTTATTAAAATTATGTCTAAGTTAAGAAACATTTACTTGTAACTAATTAAGCAGAATATGTAATTATTAATATTGATAGAATTATTGGAATACCATTACAGATGAATCATCATTTACCACATATGGAAATTTTTATTATAAATATTGTTTGAAGAACTTTTTTTTTCTAAAATTAAAGTATTTGAAATGGCTAAGCACCTTAACAAATAGTAGGAAAAAAAATTCAAAATAATTGTATAATGGAAGATATAGAATTTATTATTACATTATAATATAAGTGTATATTTTTGTTTAACCTTTCAGAAAAAGATCATTTTATGACTTTTTTTTATTTCAAACAAGATAAATATTATTTAAACTCGTTATCAAAACTTCATCTTCTGATCTCTCTTCTAAACAGAGTGTTGTGCCATCATATAGATGTTGGGAAGTCTTAAGATCTTCATAATGGTTATTGTTGTGCCATCATCCAAAGCATAACTCACGACTCATTGCATGTTTCATGAGTGAACTCAAAAGGAGGAATTTGCCAAGGAGAAAATTCTGCACTTAATTCTGTAAATGGTGATTTATTAATAGTTGACGAATAATATGTCTGATTCGGATTAAAGTTTTTTAGTTTTTATTGATTTTCCTCTATAGATTACAAGTCTATTTGTTCAAACCAACATTTTACGAGTTTTAAGTGTTTATATATGGCGCAACTTTTCCTTTTAATTTTTTTTATACCAGATATTGGATTTTGAAACACCGAATAACAGATGCTGGTCCAACTCAAAATATATACACAACACTTTTATTATATTTTTATTTTTATAATACTATTTCTTGTCCTCTGAATCATAGAAAGCGGTACTTTTAACAAGTTTTAAAAAAATTATTAAACTTCACAATTTCTTCAAATAAAGAAGATGATTTTATCCTTTTTTTTAACATTGTACTTTCTTAATGTATTTTTGACCACCTTCAAGCTGAAAACACATTTTAATGATTAGTCGATCCCGTGCGTCAATAAATTTAACATAAGAGTCAAGAGATTAGTAAGTGGTAACAACTAGGCACTAGCCAATGTCGAAGAGCAAAGCAACATGCTTCTACAAAAACAATGAAATCAATAACGGATGCAAAATTATTTTCACTCAGTCACATCACTGAATGGCGTTATGAAAGTTTACAATAATTTTAGTGGCGAAAAAATTGATGATAAATCAAATTATAAATAAAAATTATTATAACAAAACTATATATATATATATATATATATAAGAACTCGTATCATAATAAAACTACATATATAAGATTTCGTCGAAATTCCAAGTTCATCCTTGAAATATAACTTACATATAATTTTTCAAAAAAAAGTGTCGTATAATTTTTGTCTTGTCTCTTGCCTACTAAAATCAACTACTTTAGCAGATTATTTAATGAACACACGAAAAAATGTGAAGTTCATTGATGAGGATTTAATTAATACAACTTCAAAATTATGAAAAAAAAAATTGAAGTCAAAGGCTTGGTGTGGATCAATCTAACATGGGCAACAGGCAACACGTCGGGATGAAGATTTCGCTGTCAAATCAGCCTCAAACTCACGAAGCCCTAAATTCCCACCTGCGTTTGAAAATTCATTTCCTCGTCTCTAAACAACAGCCATGATTGATTCATAGTGTTTCTGTCTGAGTCAATGAGCATCGATGTCGGAGTCAGGATTAAAGAACTCAGCCGAAAGACCGCTGATTAGTCTCTTGTAAAGGGCCCAAGCCTTGACTAACTCTCATTCAGCCCACGAGTTCTTCTCTAATATAGGCAATACTCGATGAAATGAAGTAGCAACTGATAGCGCGATATGAGTTATAATTTTTTTGGACATATATCATTTATGTACTTTTAAGAAAAAAATTAATTTTAAATTAATTTAACAACTACAAGAGTGATAATATGTTAAAAAGTAATTCTGTCGCATATACAGAAAAAAACTTTTTAAATATATTATCATATATATAATTGTTAGATTAATTTTAAATAAATTTTTATCTTTAAAAAGACAATAGCCCAACCCATGATAGCTCAGACTCTTCACAGTCACCATTTCAAAGGAATTTCTGTTGGAATTTTCAGCCAGTCATACATTGAGAGTGTTCTTATCAACTCCAAAGCTCGAGGTACCACATATTTTAGTGGGGTGTGGGTATCCACCTAGGACAAAATCAAATAGCTTATTCTAGGGTCCCACACATCCACTTTGTCTATACTTCATTTTGTTTGCTTTCATCTGATGTGAGACTTCTTTTTTTCCAACACTCTCCCTCAAGTCTGACTAGGCTCTACTGGCTTGATTTTATTCCAGTTGCGACTTGCCTTGTAATCTGTCTGAGCTTGTAATTCAAACGCAAGCCTTAGAGACCACAAATCTCTCTCTTTGGTTTTTTATTCTTTTTGTTTGGGCTTGTGCTCTTTCTTAGGCTTAAGTGTTAGAGGCCTTAGGTCTCCAACATTGTCTGTATCTTCCTCATTGAGCCGCTCCGCTTGACTTTAAGTCTTGAACCGCAGGTCTTCCATTATCTTTGGACCTTGCACCGAGTCATGATTGGGCATTTCATGTCAGGCTTCTCCCAGGTCACCATGATCTTTCGCCGTGCTGTTAAACTCGGCCACTTGAGCTCAGGTTGTAATACCTGATGTAAATACCAAACTCACACAAATTTTATTAATTTTCAATCTATTATTATTATTACAATAAGACTCTCAAAACCTATATTTATAGTAGTATAACTCAAATTCTAACTGAATAAATAAATCTAATTAATATAAAATTAAACTCTAATATTTCTAATTTAACTTAGTTTAATATTTCTACATTGTCTCTCTTAAACCAAGCTTTTCAAACTTCACCATGCCAAGCATTGTCTTTAACTTCATGAACAAATCAACCTTTAATGGCTTTGTGAAAATGACAACAACTTAATCTTCACTTGAACAAAATTCTACCATAATCTCGTTGTCTTTCACCAATTCTCAAATATAGTGATACTTGATGTCATTGTGTTTGGTGCGACTATGAAACACTAGATTCTTTGTCAAAGAAATCGTAGACTTGTTGTCACAAAATATCTTTGTAGGCTTCTCTTGTTGATGCAACTTTCTAAGCAATCTTCTCAACCTAACAGTTTGAGTAGCACAACTTCTAGTAGTAATGTATTCAACTTCAACAGTAGATAGAGCAACAACTTATTATTTTTTTGATGACCACGAAAATGCCCCTATGCTTAGGTGAAATGTATGACTTGAAGAAATTTTTCTTTGCTCAACATCACCACCCCAATCACTATCTGTATAGCCAACAAGTTTAACATCCTTAGCACACGAATAGAAAAAAACCATCATTGTATGTACCTTTGATGTATTTCAAAATTCTCTTTGTAGGTTGCCAATGAGATTGTTTAATAGCCTCTACGAATCTACTAATTATGCCAACTCCATACATGATATGAGGACAAGTAGCAGTTAAGTATGTCAAACACCTACAAGCCTATTGTAGTTAGTAGCATTCACTAACTTACCACTTCCATCATTGTCAAGCTTCAATCTTTCTTCAATTCTGGTTAGAATTGGATTGCATGATTTCATCTTAAACTTCTTTAAAATATCATTTGCATACTTATTTTGAGAAATAAAAATTACGGTCATCTCAAATTCAGACATCATAGCCTTCCTAAATTCTAATAACATGTTCTCATTATTTCCCGTAAAGATAATATCATACACATATAAGTATACAATTATAATATCACCATGTGAATTAGCTTTGATATATGAAAACCATGCTTGAGAAAATAAGAGTCAATTCGAGTATCTCATTCATTTATCACTCCACATTTTTTGAGCGTTCGGGATTAGTGTTGCGTCAGTTGAACAAGTTACTAGAGGTTTCATCACCTTTAGGCAGCAACTTATTGACTGACTCTGGGGTTCAAAACTGTATGATATCATTTGATGGGCATGAGTTGGTAGCCGATCTTATTTTATTGGAGGTGAGAGAGTTTGATGTCATTCTTGGCATGGATTGGCTTTCAGAGTGACATGCTACCTTAGATTGCTTTGCCAAGAGAGTATGTTTTCAACAGTTGGTCAAATAGAGTTCTGCTATTAGGGCGAGCAAGATAGTGTTGTTCGGGGTTATTTGTCAGCAGCTAGGGCCGAGAGGATAATTCACCGAGGTTGTGAGGCGTATCTGGCCTTTTTATTGACTAAGTTCGCAGGACCAAAGTTGAGAGTGGAAGATGTACCAATAGCTCGAGAGTTTTCAGATGTGTTTCCTGAAGAGTTACCGGCACTTCCACCCGAGCGCGAGGTTGAATTCGCTATTGAGGTACAACCGGATATCGATCCGATATTGATTCCACCGTATCGGATGGCGCCAGCAGAGTTGAAAGAACTAGAGACCCAGTTGAGAGAGTTGTTGGATAAGAGATTTGTCCGACCAAGCGTCTCACCTTGGGGTGCTCCATTGTTATTTGTTAAGAAGAAAGATGGGAGTCTCCGCATTGAACAAGGTGACAATCAAGAACCGATATCCACTTCCGATGATAGATGATCTGTTTGACCAGTTACAAGGTTCGCAGTGGTTTTCTAAGGTTGACTTGAGGTCGGGGTATCATCAATTAAGGATCAAGGGTGAGGATATTTCGAAGACAGCTTTTCAGACTAGGTATGGTCACTATGCGTTTCTTGTGATGTCGTTTGGTTTGACCAATGTGCCAGCGGCATTCATGGATTTGATGAACAGGGTGTTCAGACCATACTTGGATTGATTTGTTATTATCTTTATTGATAACATATTGGTGTACTCGAGGAGTAGAGAAGAGCATGAGGACCACTTGAGGTCAGTCTTACAAACTTTGCAAGAGCATCACCTGTATGCGAATTTCTCAAAATGCGAGTTCTGGCTTGGTCAAGTGGTATTTTTAGGACACTTGGTGTCTGAAGAGGAGATCATGGTAGATCCACAGAAAGTAGAGGTGGTATTCCATTGGGAGAGGCCCAATACCGTGATAGAGATTCGGAGTTTTCTTGGCATGACTGGGTACTATAAAAGGTTTATCTAGGATTTTTCTAGGATCACAACTCTTATGACTCGGTTGACGCAAAAGAGAGTTAAATTTGTTTGGTCTGATAGTTGCAAGGACAACTTTCAAAAGCTAAAAAGGTGTCTGATGAGCGCACCAGTGTTGATTTTTCCATTAGGGTCTTGAGGATTTACAGTATACTGTGATGCATCGAGAGTAAGATTGGGTTGTGTGTTGATGTAGCATGGCAATGTGATTGCCTATGCCTCGAGACAGCTTAAAAGGCATGAACAGAATTACCCAACACATGACTTAGAGTTGGCAACATATATGTTCGCACTTAAGATTTGGAGGCATTACTTATACAAAGAGACTTTTGAAATCTTCACAGATCATAAGAGTTTGAAGTATATCTTCGGGTAGAGAGACCTGAACTTGAGGCAAAGACGTTGGTTGGAGTTACAAAAAGATTATGATTGTAACATATCATATCATCCTGGCAGGGCAAACGTCGTGGCCGATGCTTTGAGTAAGAAGTCGATGCTGAGTTTGGCTCACATCGCAGCGGAGAGACGACCAACGGTGTCAGAGTGGCAGAGATTTATGGAGGATGGAGTTGAGTTATAATTTGATGATTTGAGAGCTTTGTTGGGTCATGTGGAGGCGAGACCCATATTATTGGATCGAATTCGAGAGTCTCAGAAGAAAGACTCTGAGATGCAGGATCTGATTGAGAAGGTTAGATCATCTGGTGTGCTTGGGTTCAGTGTTGATGACGTGGGAGTCCTTTGGTTTGGATTGAGATTATGCGTACCATCTTCAGGTGGGTTACGCGAGGAGATTATGACCGAGGATCACAACTCCATATATTCTGTACACCTAAGGTACATTAAGATGTATCGAGATCTTCAAGAGTTTTATTGGTGGTCGGGAATGAAGAAGGATATAGCTGAGTTTGTTAGTCGATGTTTAATCTGTCATCAGGTTAAATTTGAGCACCAACGTCCTTCTAGATTGATGCAACAGTTACCCCTTCCAGAGTGGAAGTGGGATCGCATCATGATGAATTTCGTGGTTGGATTGCCGAGGACATCTTCTGGGTATGACTCTATTTGGGTGATTGCGGACCGATTGACAAAATCGACACATTTCTTGCCTGTCAAGACGACATATGGAACGACACGGTTGGAGAATTTATATGTTGATTGAATTGTAAGCTTACATGTCATGCTAGTCTCTATAGTGTCTGACAGATGACCTCAATTTACTTTGCAGTTTTGGAGATCTAGAGTTGATCTCAGCTTTGATTTTTCTGTTTCGAAATTCGAGGACGAATTTCTTTTGAGAGGGAAGTATATAATATTTCGCGTGGTTAGGATTCATGTAGCTTTCTGACCAAGTCCGATTGATCTTGAAGATAATCGGATGTATTTCTTCGAGGATTAGGTGTTATCGAACCTCGAGGGAGGTCCGATGCGTTGGGAAGCGTGGAATATCGAGTATGCAATTGGAGAGTGAACAATGTGCGTTAGACTTAAGTACAATGTACGTTGTCGAGTGAGGAAGACGTACGTTACCTGAAAAAGTAGCATAACGTACGTTGGCTAGGCACAACGTACGTTATCTGGGATGCGATGATGATCAACGTGCGTTGGCATGGAACGACGTACGTTGAGTTCTGTTTCTTTGAAGTCCGTGGCTATTGGAATGCATCACAACATACGTTGTGATGTACAACTTACGTTGTGAATGACCATAACGTACGTTGAGCTCAAGTATAACGTACGTTGCGTTTTCATCCGCAACTCTTAAAACAACCAAAACCCGATCAAGTTTGTCATTTTCTCTCCATTTCACACTCAAATCTCTCTCAACTCATTTGAAGTCCTTCCACATTGCTCCTCTAACGTTCCTAATCTATTTCTGAGGTAAGATTACATCTCTCTCTTCATTTTTACATCATTTCCATGCATCGATTCAAGAGATGCATTTTTGGTCGAATCTCTCTAGGGTTCGGATTTTCTTGTGATTCTGTGTTAATGAGTGTTTAAGGTTGTTAGATTAGACGATATTGAGGTTAAAGGAATACGATTCAAGCCTTGAATCAAAGGATTGATGACGTTTTTGGTGAAACTAGGGTGAAGTTTGGGTTTTGGTGATTTTGGACGAATTTGAGGTTTGTTTGTTTGAATTGATGATAGATTTCTATCTCTGAGGGTGACTAGAGGCAATGTAGACCGATTGGAATATCGGGTATTGAGCGGAACGTAGTTTTGACGTTTTCGCAAATATTTTCTGTCACGGATAGATTTATGTTATTTTTGCAAATACTTTCTATCATGGGAAATTTTGTAAATTTTTAAGAAAGTTGAGGCTAGGTTGGTAATTTCTGAAATATATGGACTGACTTGTAATTTTACGAGTCATGTATTAATTTGCGATTTCTGAGAGTTCGAGATCGAATTTGGGGATTCTGACTTATGAAATTCTAGTTGGTAGCCCAAACGTACCATAGGTACTGTTTTGAAAATTATCGAGTCTCGAGGATTAAAACGTAATTTTATATTGGTCGGGGACCAAACTATAATTTTACGTAGATTTTGAATTTTGGATCGAAAATGGTTGATTCACTTTCAAATTATATTTTGAGCGACTTTGAGGGTCTACACTTGCATTTACATATCATGCATTTGATATTGTCACAGTACCGCATATTGACATTTGTGTTGCTTGTATGTATACAACTTCTTGTCTTTACCAGCGAGACCAGCCACCGACTAGTGAGGCATCAATGGTGACATTGCTTAGATTTCCATGTGAGTGAATAGTAGTTTCAAACACATTGGTTGTGTCTCGAAACTCCTATTTACTAGTTTTTGATGTGCTGGGTATATTTTATAAAATGGACTAATCTAAAGATTGGTTAAGTAATAAATTGATTATGTGTTTAATAATCAGTAATGGTTTCGAAATTGATATATATATGTATTATATATATCTTCTCTCTGATTTTGATGATGGATTGCATGTTTGAAATTTTATACTATGATAGTATGATTAGATTTTTGATATGGGAACACTTGTGCTACGAGACACGTAGCCTTTGGTATACCAATGATTGATATAACCCAACTACCAGGGTTGCCGATAGTTATGTTGCCCTGATCAGACACATGATTTGATATTGATAGAGGTGTGTCCTCATCATGGTTTATGGTTGGTCCACACATCTCATGATCTATGGCTGAATCCATATCACACTTGTTTAATCTCATATTGCTTGTATATGTTTTGAATATGAAACTCTAATTTGAAATCTGAGATGATTTTAATACGCTTACGTGTATGTTAGTTGTTTTATTTGCGAACGATTTCGAAATAATTTTTCGAAAGGCTATATCTTTGTAGCGTGTATATTTATATACCTATTTTATTGCATGTGGTATTTGCGAACTGTTTTCAAAACAGTCTTTCTGAGGCACATATGAGGCGTTCTGGAGTGTTAATTCCTCACTGGGTTTGACAGCTGTTTTATTTATGTTTGTGGATGATTTCATCTTTCAAGTGCACAGATTTTGGCTTCGGAACATTTCCGTATATTGGACACTCGGGAGGAGGCTTTTGGTTAGTGACGCCCTCTCGTTCGGGCTCTTTGTTTTGTCGATTAGAGCTCCGCACCAGGATGTTGATGGTTTACTGGGTTGTCTAGTATACTTTGATGTATTTATTTGGTTTTTACCAACGTATATTGTTTTGATATTTTATGGGTATTTTTATATATACTTATTGATTTATATATAAATTTGTTTTACATTAAACAATGTTCTTCCAAAATGTTTTGGAAATTAATGCTGGGTAGCACATTCTGATCTTTGATGCTTGTGCGAGATGGACCGGGCTCTCACAGACAGTCCGCCTCGTGACAATGCCTATGAAAACTGGCAAGAATCAAAAGGAGTTAATTATACTACATGTCTTAAATGAAATTCAGATTTTGATAAAAAATCATTCTTACTTTAATAATTAGTAAAATAAGACATTTTTAACTTTATCTTAATTATATGTCATTTTTTAAAATTTGGTTCTTAAAAATGTCATATCTAACCAAATAAAAGTCCATTTTTTAATCTCATTTTATCATTTTTTTCTCTCATCTGTTTCTCTCTCCTTTTTCCTCTCTCACACCTCCTTTCTCTCCTCCCTCTCTTATGCTGCTATTCACAAACCCTAGCCGCTTAGCTCAAACCTTAGACACCCTCTGCCTCCCTTCCGTCGCCGTCCACACTTCATCTCTTAGCTTCCATCTCAGATCTCTCCTCCTCTCCTACAATCTCTTCTTCAGCTTCCATCTCACCTTTCTTTTTCTCTCCTTAAATCGCTCACCTTCTCTCCTTCTCTGCTCATTGCTTCTCTATATTTGAGTCGCTTCTCTATCCGCCTTTGCACTATCTTATCTGCCTCATTCTCTCTTCGTTGATCTCCATCTCTATCGTTCTTTTTCTTCTCATGCCTTATTCTCCTCTTTGTCGTCGTGGCTCGCATTGTTCTCCTCTTCATCGACATAGCTCTGTCTTTGTCAATCTGCAAGTATGACGGAAAGGGAATGGTGGTGACTGAATTGGGGCGGTGGCTAGGGTTGGGAAAAACCTAGCTGTTGCTTCTCATTCCATTTTTTTTATGAATTTACATAAGTGCTATAAGTTTTAAAAGATTTTTAGAAAAGTCCTTTTTATTATTGTTTAATGTGAAAAAAAAACTTTTAAGCATAATTTTTATAGATTGATTTTGTTAAGTTTAATTGATTTTTGTGCAGGAGTGATTACATTTGGAGGCCTTTGTAGACATTTGGAGACCTTCATAGACCTTTAGAGACTTTCATAGACCTTTGGAGACTTTCGTAGATTTTTGGAGACATCCGTAGAATTTTAGAAATTAAATTAATTGTCATAAAATAAAGTAAAATTTCTAAAAATATATACAAATAATTGAGATTAATTAAAAAAATACATTACAAAACTTGAATCAATTTTTTTATAAAAAAATATGCGAATTGAACACTTTTGGAGAATTCTGAATTAAACAAAATTTCTTATAAAAAAATTGAAAACTCCCTTTTAATACCTTTAGAGACTTTTAGAGATCATTTTTGGAGACTTTTAGAAACTTCTGGAGACTTTTTCGAAAATTATATAATTTGTTTTACAGAAATTCATTTTTCCTAAAAATTATCGCGATTTCTTGTCAAATATAGCATTTTTCAAATGAGTTTTTTTTCTGATATTTTTTAAAATTAGTATTGTCAGAAGACATTTGTCAAAATTAATATTTCATCTTAGTGTAAAAGTCTAATTCTCCCAAACCAAAGGCATCACTTAATATCCAAGCCAAATTTATGACTACAGGACAGTATTACAGGAACTAAATACTTTTTTTCTCATTCATGTTAGAAGGAGAGTAAATCGTGTAGTTCATTTTTAATATGAACATCCGATTTTTTATCTGGTCCAATTTAAAGAGACATGATTTTACTCAATTTCATTTGTAGCAGTTTTGAATTTTGGATTCTGCTTAAACAATGAAGTCTGTTGATCAGTTTCCAAAAAACAAAATCCAATCCAAACTAGCAATCTGTCATATAACAGTGTAACTTCTTTACTAATAAAAGAGTGGATAACCATTTTTAAGATTAGAGTGCAAATGGTTAAGAATTTTTTATAATGAGATTTAAATAATAATTCTAAATTGATAGCGTATTCTTCATCTGTTTTAAATTATATTTTATTTTTTTATGACTGGACAATAATTAAAAAATTTTAAGTTAATTAATACTATCGCATTTATTAAATTTGGTGGAATAAGAAAACATTATTGAAAAAAATGTTTATTTTTCTTTGATATCTTAAAATGACAAATAAATTCAAATATTCTTTTTAAAAAATGTATTATAAAAAAGAGAAATTTAAAAATTTAATAAAAAAGGACTAGAAGGAATTTATAATTTCCCAATCATATAGATGTGAAGAGCAATAGTAATTAATTTTCCAAAACCCATCATTAATGGCCCGAAGCACTAAGTAAGAATTGATTTGGTATGAATTATGTTGTTTTAGACTATAGTTCAACCTCATTGACTCTTATCTTTCAAGTTGGACAACTCATACCCTAATTCCAATAAATTTTAATTAAAGCACCGATAGTGGCGCCATTTATGAGTC
Organism: Flueggea neowawraea; assembly: GCA_948243855.1. Taxonomy (NCBI): domain Eukaryota; kingdom Viridiplantae; phylum Streptophyta; class Magnoliopsida; order Malpighiales; family Phyllanthaceae; genus Flueggea; species Flueggea neowawraea. The sequence goes on along the minus strand of CAODLS014291798.1, from coordinate 2,350 downwards.
CTGTTACAACATAAAATGCACACCATGCCCTAAATAGAAAAAACTAAAAACTACTCATAGTTTCTTCACCCCTAAAATTTGCTAAATGTCCACTTTTTTTAGTTTCTCTTGTCATCTTATCAATAAAGCAAAGCTTTAATTTCAAATAAAGTGATTTGAGTTGAACCGGAGATCTAGATTTAATGCTATATGTATAATTTAAACTCGAATTAATTTATCTTGTATGTAATTAAGTGACACATGATGTTGATGATAAGATTTTGATGAGTCAATACCTCCTTCCTTACGTTCAGACCTTTCTCGTTCAACAACATCCGACGACCAACGTCTTTCTAGTTCGTGCCCCTTTTCGTGGTGAAGTTGGGAAAATAATGTGAGTTGAAAATGATCTCTTACTAACTATTACTAAGTGATCGTCGCAAGAACAATTAACAAATGCATTGATTTGTTTTAATTCTATGTATTTTTTTTTATCCCAATAGAAACAAGATGTCAATAATTTAAAGCACGAAAAATGGCAATAATAGATAAATTAATGTGATCACAATAATTCAAACATAATTTATAAATCTTATTCTGATGCCACTATCATAGATTTTTTTTGGAAAAAGGAGTGTTTGAAGGGGCATAACTGAACCTAATAGAAACCAGGTCTTGTCAGTTGTCACTGTAGTTCTAACCGTTACAGAGATGTTAAAGTGCCGAACCAAGAGTTTCAAATTTTGTTCTAAAATGAGGCTTAAATGTTTCAAAAGAATACTCTTCTGAACTCGAATATGATTACTATAAGACTCAAGTGACATCTTAACCATTCAGATCTCACCCGTGATATTTGTCACAATGTTAATATAAATATACAAAATTCAAACAAATAAAAAGAAAAAAATTAAAGTCGGGGCTTTGCAAATGATTCAACCAACCCAACCCGGTCCATCCAAACAAAACCAAACCAGGAGCCCAGCCCGAACTTCACGAAACACCACTGCAACCTTCGCTGTCCGACCACTTGCTTAAACCCTAAACATCGCTCCCGTTGTCAAAACTAAATTCAGAACGCACCAACATAGTAGCATTTGGATCTCAATATGGCCTCGCGTTGCAACAGATTCATCGCTTGCTCATCTCTTTCGTCCATTAAATCCGCCATAAGATCCAGCGTTTCTAAATCACGCGCCTCCACTCCCACTTCTCAACCCCTCCTTTCTCCTGCCCGCACCGCTCCTCGCCGCTTCTCCTTCTCCAGTTAATCACTGTATCAAATGGTTCGGTTCGGATTAAGCAATATGTTTGACGGTTTCTGAGCCTTGTGAAGTCAAAGTTAGCGTCTTGTAGTAATTGGGAATGTTTCTTGTTTTAATTAAATATTTGAATTGTTTATGCTTCCACTGCACAACGCGGTGGCGACGGCGAGGATGACTTCATGCTTGAGCACTACATCGAGGAGTTGCCGAGCGCTCTCACAGGGTACTCTCTGCTGTACCTCTCCAGGCGTCTAATAAATGCTTTGTTATTACTACGCAAAAAAGTCTGTTTTTTCATGAGTGTGAGTAGCTATTGCTTATCCTTTTCAATAAATTGTCTGTTGCCATTGACTAATTATTGCCTACTGATTTTAGTCTGTTTTTGTTTGATTATAATTGTTTGCTCAAATTGAATCCGTTGTTTACTGCATTAGGTTATTGATAACGGATTTGCTTGAAATTTTTAAAGATAGTGAATTTGCAAGTCTGTTGTTTTTAGTGAATTTGCAAGTTTGTTGTTTTAATAATTGCATTTTATTTTTTTTTTCTTTGTAATTGGTTCCAAGTAGGGCAATAGTATCACATGCTATCTATTTCTGTGATTGCAACTTTGGTTTCTTTGTTCCCTATTGCCTGTTGGAGCTTAGTGGTTCAGTCCTTGAGGGTGGAACGAAGTGGTGGGGACTGGGGTGTTAAATGGGATGAGGGTGTTGATTGGGTTTAATACCATCTGACTAGACTATTTGGTTCCTGCAGGCACATAATTTTGAAAAGAAATAAACTGGTGACCTGTCAATTATGGCCTACTGCATCATTATCAAGTATGAAACCAATAGTGCCTTTTCATTAGTTTGGGAAATATTTTTTATGTCATAAGCAGAGGTCTTTTATTGTATGTTTTTCTGGGTTGTTTTCTACATAAATGTGCTTCATTGCTGATTTGTGAATTTTGGTGAGAATGTTTACGCTGGACTTTAGAAGGAAACAAAAGTGTGGATTTCCTTTTCTTAGATGAAATCAGGAGTATTAAACTTTGCTCGGCTGTTTTATTGGAGCTTGCTTTCTCTTAAATTCTTGATGATCATTCTTTGTGTTGTTTGTTAATTTAT
>CAODLS014291403.1:0-12057 GCA_948243855.1 Flueggea neowawraea | reverse complement strand
CCGCCGTGGACGGTGGACCTTATTTCAGGCTGATCAGTTCAACCTCAGAATTGCAATTTAGAGAGTTATCATTAAAAAGGAATTATTTATACGGAATAAACGAACGGTGGCTCGTACGTAAATAACGCGGTGCACAAAAAGTTTTAGTTGAATTAAATTTCTATAAACAAAACCAAAGCTCATAAATTCCTACAAACTAGAAGAAATCCTGGATGCCTCTGCCCGCAAAGACACGATCGGATAACTCGGCCAAAACGGCATTAACAGTAAGTAAAACGACACTAGACCCAGCTATGACAGCAAGTACAACTCCGGTGGTCCCCAGAACCTTCCCGAAAGCAGGCCATTCTATCTCTCCAATCTCCTCCGCCACTCCGCTCAACAACTCCCCGCCTTCCTTCTCTTCCTTCTTCCTCTCCATCATCGCCGTCTTTATTTCCGCCCCTATTTCCTCCGCTTCACTCGCCGTCTCCGTCGACTCTGCCGGCTCCGATTCCTTAACCGTCCCTGATTCGGCGCTCTCCTCCACCGCCTTGACTCTGAAAACGCATCGCTGTATTGTTGTTGCGTTAGTGACTCTGCGTATGGAGATTGTGTTGAAGCTAATGTGAATCCTGAATCGTAAAGAATGGCTCCACTGGGTGGGCCGTGGGGTTTTTGAAGAAGTTTTGTTGGTCAGGAATTTTGGGTTGGAAGAGAGAGAGAGAGTGCCATTGCTGGAATCAAGTTTTTGATTGACGATGATGGTGGTGGTGGTGGAGGTGGAGGAGGATGAGGACGGGTTTTGACGTTTTGTGACCAGCATTTCCAGTAAGAGTCCGTGGATTAGGTGGGCCGGTGTTTTGCTCCACAGTAGTGAGTGCAAAGTCTGAACTGGGCTTTTCCAGGCCTAGAGTCCTCTTTCTTTCTACTTTATCGTAATTGACTTTTTTGACCTTTCTTTTCTATGGGACGAAACTTGGTCTGCCACTTAATTCAACCCTATGTCCAGGCTAGAATCCTTCACTTGTCTTGAATTAACTTGATCTATCATGTTTACTCTGATTTGTTTTTTCTTCAACTGGCTCATGTCTTTTAATCTTCAAATTCCAAGCAATAATAATTAAAAGATTTATTACAAATCAAATCCTAAAGTTCAGTTAAAAATATGAGCTTTCAAGCCTATTAATTATTGACAACAATCCTAATAGCTCACAAGAATTACCCCTATAAGACATATCAAAACGAAGCTAATCACTGATATAAGTAGTTTAGTACTCAAATTATTTGCGATGGAAGAGACAAAGTGGTGTCAATTTCACGATGATCAGGGTGTCAGCATAGTCAACATAAGGCTTGCATATACAGTGAGGCAGATAACAATGGCTGGACGCTGGCATCATTAAATGTCAATTGTCTATAGGCATACCAACAAGAATAGGAGCTGTAAAAGCCAAAAATAAACGAAGTGCCATTGAAATCAATCAACCTGCTGCTAATTACTCATTGCCGAGGAAGAAACCCAATCAAACTGGAGCCCAAATAGTAAAAACTTTTAAAGACATTTCAAGCCACATTTACAAGCAAACAGCGAAATCTATGCAGAACGCAGAAGCCAACAAACTTGACAGAATCCTCACAGTTTTTTGAATAGAGAAAATTTTCGCATTTTTCACCACCCAGTACCCAATTAGCTATCTTTCCTCTACTTGAATTTGAAAATTTTGATAAAAATCTATGGTATCTGTTTGTCACCAATCCCCGGGGATGCTATAGCATGCACGGGTTTTGCTTCTGCATTTGTGGTGGAACAGAATTTTGATTGGTCTAGATTCCAGAAAGCTAAGATCTCTAGGTCCAGGAAATCAGATTGAGGTTGATTGAGATGAACTATCTATTTATCTGACAAGGCCACATTAACATTTGGACATGCTTGTCAGTTCTTTGCTCTTGCATTTTTTTCTTCAATTATTTCAGGTCATCATCACTTAATGTTCTTGTTTAATATCTTATAGTATATAGTATATGTTGTATTTTTTATATAACTAATTTTATAAAAAAGTATACTATTACTATATTTTTTTACTATTTACTCACAACCTATTATTATTTAATCTACAAAATATACTATATATTACTAATTACCAAACAAGTCCAATATGTCGCTATACATTTTATCATTGTTCCATAAACTCAATCAGAGACTAGGTGAGATGAAATCTAGTAATTATTGCTTAAAGCAGCTAAAGACAGAAGAAAAGACAAACTGCAACTTGATGAAGGAGTAAAACATTTCAAATCTTAAAGTCTCATCAAAATTATTTATACCATTTATACCATGCACGTATCATGCTTTGAACAACTAGAATTATTGAACTTGCATACATGGTATTAATTTACAGTCCAAAAATTTAAAATTCAGGGGCACAGCATTTTTCCATTACTGTTTGCATCTTTGCATGATCGCAGTTGTTGTGAAACTTAGTTTCAGTTTCTACTATCGTCACGAGCTTTCTACAGCAATTGGGAGGTAAAGATGGATAGCCCATTGTTTGCAGCAAATTTAGTTTCTATTTTGAGTTTTCAAAGACGGATTGTATCTTGTCATAGATTTATCTAAAGATAATTATCCATTGAGATGAAAATTCAATGGAGTTAGTAACTTAATTGTTGAATATAATTAAATAGAACACACAGATTAAGACTCAGGAGCCAACAATAATAACACCCTTTAGACTAGATGCAATCCTGCAGGGTCATTGTCAGGAAGATATGGATTTCAATTTTCCATGATCATTTTTGTTCATAAACATTGGACCCACTTATGTTTATATGTTGTCAATGTGTCATATTCATATCAAGTATATATGCGTGTGATCAAGAGGTGATCAAATCCTTAAATTTTCTGATTAAATCTTTCTAAAAATTTATTAATTTAGATTGCTTTAAAATATCGTTATCCTCTTTTTCTTATGCTGCGTATAATTAAATTTAAGGGGACATGAAACCCATTAGCTTACATTTCAATCCCACAAAGTAGAATGCAATATTTTTCTTCTGATAAAGCTACACATAGTGAATCATACATGCTTTAACACAGCTCTTGCACACAGAATTGTCTGCTTTTGTCATATTTAGCCTTGAGTTCATATATTAGACTAGAGATTGTAATTAGTCGCAAAACTTTTGCTTAATTAAATATATTAGACAAGAGAATGTAATTAAATATTCAAAACTTTTGTTTATATGGTTAAATATTTTCTATAGTCACAAAACTTGCCTAGATATATGCATTATGGGCACTTTAGGGGGGTCTTCACATTGGCTCCTGCTCTTGGTCCAAGTTGTTGTCTTTTATCAAAAAGTAAAACAACACCATGGACAAGGTTAAGATTCTCTGCGTGAGTTTTTTGTAAGTAATGGCCGCACTCCTCCATTGCTGCACCTCCAACCTGCGCATTTGGCCTAATCTCTATCACATTTTCTGATCTTCTAATTCTTATATTTGAGCTATCATGATTTCCCTCTTCTCACTGTTTTCATGCCCTGAGCCCTGATGAAATCCAGAATTCCATCAAGACCTTCCAGTTGTTAATGACACAATAATTGACTTAGTAGTCTCTCACAGCCTACCAAATGTCGAAACTTTTAGCCCAAATAAGACATTCATTTAATTAGTGGAGCACTTGGGACAAACTTTCCGGTGTTAACCTTGCCTAAACCAACTAATTCTTGCCAGTAATTATAAATTGTTTTGGTTATATTATTGAAATAGCTTTCAAATTAATTTAATTGTAGTTGTTGTTATCCTTGTTTTATTTTTTTATACATCTCTTTGGATCCTCCTTGATTGTCAACATTTTGCCACCTATAATAAAATAGAGAGAAAAGAACAAACTGACCCTCAATTCTTGTATTCTTCCCGATAACTCTCCCATTCTTTGCTCTCTTCTCCATGCGTATTAGCGTATATGGGGCTTTCAATGCGCTTTTTTGTGTTGTTTGTGGACTGATTCTAGTCTTCTCAAAATCTGGATGGATAATACAGATGACCATGATATATAATTAAGCTTGCTTTGTGGTTGTTATTTATGTGTTGTTTTGGTCAAGAAATAGTTATATATATATATATACTATTCGCAACTTGCTGAATATATTTTCTGCTTAGAAATTCAGAAATGGTGTTGTGTCTATGTTTAAATTGTTGTTCAGAGAAAAAAATATATATATGATCTTGTTGTTTATCATAATGAACACTCAAAACATTGATCACCACGACGATCCACCCCATGCATATTCACCTAGGTAGCAACAATGTCTCCTCAATCTAGAGAGCCATGCAGTGTAGACGACAAGTAGCTCCTAAATGTTGCCTAGGACCACAACAAATTGATTAGCTATATTCGACGATTGCCTGTCATGGTATTAACCAATCAAACATGGAACATCAAAGGAACTCTTAACAAGAAAACACATGTAATCGTTTTAGCACCAGCTCTTTCTTTCATTTCTTACACGACCAACGTACAAACTAGATAAAAAAGGAAAATGTGCAACATGTATCGAGACATTAACGACGCACGCTTCTTGGTTTTCCAATTATCAATTACATTGACCTTTGTTTTCATGCATGAAAACATCCCTTTGTTTTTCCCACACACAAAATAATGACACGTCTCTCCAACATCTTTCATTTCATTTATAACTACCAAGCTAGCTAATTGAATTTAATACTACAATGTAAATCTTATAACCAACGTGGAACGTCTTCCTGTCGGTGGCCTCCCGCTGGTGTCCGGTGAGTTTCTGATTCCTGCTGAGACGTTGACAATAAGGAAATGATTATATCAGCAAAAGCGCTAATGATAAACTTGTGGGTGTGTTTCGGGTTCAATGTAAGGTAACAAGAAAGCAACTCATGTAAGTAGCTACAATTAGCCCTCACGTCTTTTAGCTCTCTAGCTTTGATCATCTCTTGCATTGAGCGTTTGAAATCTGCGTAAGGGTTCGGTGAATACTTTTTAATTGCAACTCCTCCATCGATTGGTGTCTCGGATGAATCAATAATGGAGTTGGAACGGCCAGGAGAGGAGAAGAAGAAGCGTTGGGAGGCATAAATGGAAGCAAAATCGGGAGTAGAGTCAGAGTCTGATTCTGAGTCTGAGGAGATGGTGGAGGACGAATCTAGGGAGGGAATGCTGAGGGATTTAGAGGTAGATGCTGATGAAAGATCATAGAGGGAGTTAAAGTTTTTTACCATAATTGAGGTACTACTGGTACTGCTAACATTGGTGCTAGGAGTAGCGGAAGGTGGCATTGGATTGTTGCTGTGATCTTCTTCTGGTACCGGTAATGGAAGCCGGGATGGGGCGATTGATGGTAAGCATTTGAGCAAGTTCTTCGAGAAAATGGTGGACATTTCTTTCTTAGCTTGTGATATTTCTGGAGTGAAGAAGGATCTAGCAAGATGAATAATGTCTCCAAGTACTGCAGCTGTGGCTATAAGGCTGAAAAGATGGGAAAATATATGGTGGGGTATATATTTGGGGTAGCAAGCTTGAATAAATTATTATTATTATTATACATGCTTCATTACTTGTGCTTTTAGACTCTGTAGGGTATATGTCTAGGTGTGCATTTGTTGTTTTTTGGTTAATGTGGCATTGAGTTGTGTCTTGAGCATGTTTACTGGTGGGAAAAATCTTGTATTTTCTCTCTTCCAGGACTTGTATTTAAGTAATTAAGTAGTTTGAATACACTGTGAAATATCATGTGTGATGAAAAAGAATTATCATGACTTCCAAAAATGTTTTAATGACATCTCCACATGCACAAGTTCAGGGTTCTTGTACAAGTACTCTGTTCCCAGTGAGAAGCCCCTGTTGTCTTAGACCAGCAATCATGAGTTACCCTTTTGTGATGAACACTTTTTTGCCATCTTTAGAAACATCTGAATCCATTCATGTTTTGCAGAAGCAAGTTTTGCAGAATCATAGCAAGATAAAGTCACATATATATTTCTCATCTTTTTGTAATTTTATGTTCATGTAGATTCTTGGCGTCATCATCATCAACTTTAGGCTTTTTTCCCTCAGAATATGAACCTGAATGCGGGGTAGAGTACTCTATTCTGAATGTTGAGGCTCTACTTTGAGCATACAACAGTATCATAAGAATCAAAACTGCAAAAACAAGACACGAAAAGGGCCAAAAAGGAAAACAAATAGTACTCTGAAGTAGATTCCATCAACCAATACCAGAATGGTAGGAATCATTTATGTTGCCACAGTCCTCAATGATTGGTACGTGTTTGGCTGATTGGTATGGAAATTATGATCATGTCAGTAATTAATATGAAGAGATGTTATTGCGTGCCTTATGTTTAGGGTTGCACTGTCTACTAATCCACATGCATTTGCTTGACCATCTATGGAACGTTAGGTACGTTAGCAAATAATTAACACAAGAATATTAATCACCTCAGCTTGTTTTTACTGAAAAGAGCCACCCACTTCCCTAGCAGAATTAGGAGCAAGTAGTGCCATTAATCACCTCAGCTCTAATTACTCAAGCATATTGGAGTGTCTTCATTGCCATATCACTATCTGTCATTATTGTTCTTGAGTTTAGCCAGGGTCCAAGAAACAATCGCATTTCTTACTTTCATCTTCACATGCCTGTTTTCTGTTGAGTAATCACTTCAGGATAAGTTTTCTTTCACACAAGTGCTTTTCTAACATTTGAATCTTTGTCCAAAATCGATTTTTTTTAAAAAAAGAATATACTAACCACTAGACTTACATCTTGGTTCTTCACTTATCTGTCCTTGTGTTTCTTCAAATATCTGTTTGCAGCTGCAAATTCCACAAACTTTCACCAAGCACACCACCTTCTACTATCTAATTTATCGTCCATGAAATTGATTATTCATTCTGCTGACCTAACAAGGAGTCCCGTAAGAGATTTAAAATCAGTTTTAGTTTGACAAGGTTTCGTTCAACACCTTGGCACCACTCTTTATGTGCTGTCTAGTTTAGATTTATCAAAATAAACAAGATAACGTCAAAAAAATAAAAAGGGAAATCCTCTGTCATGCCTTTGAACAAGATATTAGTAATGTTAAGACTGCACTACATAATTTCAGAGTAAATTTCACAACCGTGGTCCCAATCAAGTTAAAACTGATGATGTTAAACATGGATGGATTGAAGACCTGCAATCTGAAGAAACTCTATGTCTACAGGATTTTGTGCAGAGAAAGACAATGGATAATAACTCGAGTGTACAACCATGATAAATGCCTTGGTCACATGATAGCATCACCACATATTGGAAGTTGAAGAAGCTTAATCAAGAAACAAATTTGGCCCACTAATGTTAGTATTGTCTTGTGGCTTCATTCATCATCAAAGGTTGTTTTATCTATCGAAACCGTCTTCCTGATCCTTTGTTTATCTCTCCAAGCTTGGAACCATAACGTTGTAGGACTACTGGTGGATCCCGCACTCATGTCTCCACAAGACCCATTACCGTCAGATAGATAAAACAACCTTTGATCCAACGACGCCGAGAATCGTCAGAGACTTGCAGAAGCTCATACAAATTTGATCAAATTTGATGGGTAGACATTACAAATATTGACAAACAAATCCTCTTAATTCACAAGTAATGTTTTTTGAAGAAATTAAAGTGCAGCAACTAAATTCATATCCTCTTAACTACTGTGTCAACAGTCCAGTAATTAGCATACTAATAATCTTGGATGGACACTGACGACTAAAGATTTCAATCATAGAAAAATGACATTGCGCAGTGTACACTCGAAATTCAATCCATTGTTCTCCCGCATTGACCGTCTTTAGTTCGTTTGGGCTTAACGGGCCGCAGAAAGCAAATTTATGAGGCCAATTATGTATTTGGGCTGTTTGGGCTGAAGACAGCGGTGCATCCAGAGACTAACAATGTCCCACAGTTTGATTCAGCTCCTCCATTGAAGGCTACTGCTCAAGATGACAAGATTAGAGGCTCTTCTCCGTCAACCTTTATGGCTTTATCGATGCTTTCTTTCCAGTCCTAAGTCCTAGCCACTCCCTCCGGATCAAGTGTTAATTATCATTTTCCTCCGAACTCAAGCAAGAATAATCATAGAAAAGATACAGGCTGCCATAATGCATCAAGACCCATAAATTCCATCTGTATAAAGACATTCACTGGAGGAGGGACTACTACTTTATGCAAGTTCAGCTATAGCAGCAAAACAGAAGAGATGACAAAAAAGAAAATCAAAATATCCACACCTCAAACCCCACTACTTAAAGCAAAAACGTGATGGTGACGATGTATACAAGCACAAAAGTATATCATACAGATACAGATTATACTTATGCATTAACGCAACTCCTACTAAGATGTTACACATTAATGTTCTCATTAAGCCTAGCAGCAGCAGTCATGGACGCTGCGATACCACCCGGATGAGTGGAGAGATTAGGGTTATTCCTTAGCTCCGCACTCGTCACTCCTTCCGCGTCCGCCCTTGTCACTACCTTGTCAGCAGGCAACTTCGCGGTAGCACCCTGTAACCAATATCAACTCGTAAATAATTTACAATGTACGAAAGTATTTCGATTTGTTTATAAAGCTTAGACAAGACTTAAATTACCTCCAGAACGTCACTCAGCCTAATCTTGTCCTCGTCGCTGGTTCTAGCGGCATTGTATGATGCCGAAGACTGAGCTGTAGCTGCAAGACCACCTGGAACCATGATATTGCTCCCAGTAGTCCTCACCTCTGCGGCTTGGATTGAGGCCGCGTCGCTCTGGTCCACGGCTTTGTTTCCGGCTGATTGTGCTGATGCTTCCAGTGCTTCTCCTATTGTTATTGCACTCTGTGCAACTCCCACCGTAGCGGTTGTATCCACTGGTGTAGGTTCCACATATTGTCCAACAACCTACATAAGCATTTTCAATGATACTATGCAGTCACATAATCTCAAAAGAAAGCTAAATTATATTACTGTAACAAACCAAACACAACCTGTCCGGCCACTCTTTCAGTGATTATGCGGGCACCTGGGATGTCTGTCTCGGCGACTGAGACGCCTTGATCACCAGCAGCATCAGTAACATCACCATGACCCACCAGACCGGCTCGCTCATTATGGGTTGCGGCTGATTGCATGACAGCGGCAGGACCGCCTTTGTGGGTCCGCCCAAAAACTCTGGTTTCAGCACTCTGCATCATGTTAGCATCTTCAGGTGCTATAGGCTTGGTGGAGAGCTCTCCAAAGACTTTGAAAACGTCACCGTATGTGACGGGCTCTTGAGTCCCACGTGTGCCTGGTTGCTGCCACTGTGGCTGCTGCTCTCGAAGTGGCTGGTCTTGGCCTCCTGGTTGAGGCCTTAGAGGTTGTCCCTGACTCATCTTGAACTACGAACTAATATGCTTGGCTATGCCTTTTGGGTTTTCTTCGGTAGGTATTTATGGAGTCCAAACTTTGAAGGGAAGAACCCAGTTGCGAATAGAATAGAATTTGGAAAGTATGTGATCGTATTGACACGTGGCGTCTCGGGGACACTTGTTCAACGAAAAAAGGTTGAGGACTGCCACTAATGGTAGTCGTGGCAATGTTGTAGTTCAAGTGGCATTGTTGTGGTCTGACACTAACACTTTGCAAACATATGGCGGCCGGCGGCGTTCCTTCCACCGGCTCAAGCTTCCAGTATTCGGTTCGCCCAAGTGTTCTTTTTACTCCGTTGTGAAGATAGCTAAGTTACATTGGCATTGAGCACGGCGGCTTGTCGTTCGGACAACCATCAGCTGCTGCCTGGTTGGATAAGAGGTAACCGAAGTGTACGGTTGGTCGTCTTTAAAGAAGACATTTTAGAGACGAGACATTGATTTATGATCAACATTAGATGAAAAATTAAATTCAATCCAAATGCGTTTCATTGTGGTGATAATCAACAGTTACGGTACTGATAAGAATAAAAGATCGCCTGGTTACAAATTCTCAACGGTGGTGAAAATTTTAACATCTCATTAACAGATAATCTGAGTCAACTATCCAGTGCCTGAAGAAAACATAACCATGAAACCGAAACTTTGGAGATAATCATACAGTTAAGTTACAAAAGTTGGAGGATTTTGAGGTTCATCATTTTCCTCGAAAGCATTCATTGCATACAAAGATGGAGTTGTGTTCAATAGGGTAGTAGGAGAGCCTAAATGCCTTCTAACATTGCATGTTCATCAATGCTATAGCCATAAAAGCTAAGATCTAAAGGTTTCCAATATTGACCTAATTACAAGAACAGGACCCTGCAACACATGAGATTTCTTTCATTTAAGCGTCTTCCATATTGGCAGCCTTATTCATCACGACTTACGACCTCCAAGCCATTACCTGCATGTCGGAGAAAATTCAGAATTTGAGTTACCTGAACCAGAACCATTAACATTAACATATCTTCGAAGTTCAGACAATGTGTACAATGAAAAGAAAATGTGAGTTACAAAGACCTACCATCAGGATCGAAGAAGAAGATCTGCCGAACAGGCCGATTAGGCAGAGACCTCTGGAATGTTTCGATTCCCTTGCCCTGACATAGCAAATTTATTCAGCAATGAGGGAGGCACAAAACAGTAAGAAGCTAACTTTAGTAGCAATGCCCCATCCAATTCAACAATTTTGACTGGGGAAGTTGTCCACCAGGTCCTAATACAATGGCTCTCAACTCAAGTAAAGGATGATTCAAAACGCACCGATTTGTCATCTTCACTCATCGATCAATTTACGAAAGCAACCTAGATGTATTTTGGAGAATACCCATCTCAAAATAATGATGATGAATTGATGATCAAGTTCCGCTATCTAAACATCTCACGATACACGTAACAGTGAACAGAACGTAGACAATTGAGATGAATCAGTATCAGAACTTGAGAGTTCGGAGGAAGTCGTCGAAATTGGAGACGGAGAGGCAAATGTGATGGCCTCTGGGAAGGTGGCTGGGATCAAAAATAGGTGACGTGGCACTGTACGGGCCTTCTGGAAGCTTAGTGAGTGGACTCCTCTTATCAGATGGAGAGTGAAAGCTTGCGGCAGATTCAGCCATATCACCTTAAACTCTCCGAAATTCGGACTTTCTATCTCCTCAAACCCAAAGATCTACAACCCAGAACATCAAAGCGTTAAGAATTGGGAAATTTAAAAAAAAACGAATGAGTGAGTAATTCATTAGAAAATAGGACCTCCTTGTAGAAATTAGCGAGGCATCTGATGTCTGAGGATTCTCTGGAGATGTGGTCGAGGCTAACTCCTTTTGCAACTGCCATTTCTTCTCTCTCTGTCTCTGCCTCTCTGTACAGTGTTGGAGACTGAGAGTTCCTTCGCTGGGTGAACTTGTATAAATGATGTGCCCCTCACCGGCGGCTGCGAAGATATGAAAGCGACCTCGTTTAATTGTTACTTACGTGGCATAACAGGCTTCTCTTCTCAGATGGTTCTGGGCTGGGTTCATCAGGCACAATGTTTCCGTGGCATATCCCAACGACTCCTCGTTTTCAAGGTATAGCTGGCATATAACTGAAAGGCAGTGCGGACGACGGGTCGTCGAAGTCCACTGGACGAGTGTTCAGCTATTTGCTCATTGAGGCAGTTATTGTCCGCGACTCAACAGACAAATAACACTCAAATGTTACCAAAAACCTTTACAAGAACAGTGGCTATCCCGGAAATGGTGAAATCTGATGTTATTCCTCACAATAATTTCTCTCTTAACAATTCCTGAGATAAATTTAAAGGCACTATGACAGTCGCCGCAGATTCTGAGATTTTTTGTGATTCTTATTGGTAATCCAGAAGGTATAGCTATAAGGCCAAAAGCAAGGGCAATCTTCTCACTGTGAAACTCTACTTCTGTTTCCTTTTCTTCTTCTTCTAAATCATAAAGGGCATAGTCGGTGTCAGGTACGTACCCAGCTGCCTTCATTTCTGTCTTTAGCTTAACAAGCATTGCCTGAATTTCCGAGTTCCTTTCATGGGATGTGTCTTTTGCTTGGAAGACATGGACTCTG
>CAODLS014291150.1:0-12811 GCA_948243855.1 Flueggea neowawraea | reverse complement strand
TTTATGTTCTTGTGTGATTGCTCTTGTTTAATTCCGCGTTCTTCTATCGCATGTTTTCCTGAAATTGAGAGTGGTTGAAGGTGTGGGATTTGTGTTAGATAATGAAACAATTTGACTAAAAGAAGCATCTAAGAATAGTTGCGATACCAAATTAGAATTTGCAGCAAAAAGTAATATATTTGTTAATTTGTTGGAAACAATGCTAGTGATTGTGAATATGCCATAAATTTTATAGTTTTTCCAAATTAATTGAGAGATTCGCATCCAAAAATTTCAACTTGTATCACAGTGATTGAAAGCAATTAAGGAGATTAAAATTGCTATAAATGGGACTTGCCCCTTAGCAAATAATTTGCCAACACAATGAAAAGTTTATTGAAAAAATAAAAGTTGATTACAATGATGGAGCCCAAGGAAAAAGTAAGAAAACGACAGCTGGGGACTACAGAAAACAAAGAAAAATAAGAGCTAAAACTAAGGTAATTGGACTGGAGCCATGTAATGTAATGTGAATGAGAGGTGACCTACAACGTTGCCTTAGTTTTGTGTATCCATCAAGGTTTTCTGTAGAACACCTCTGTTGCTCGAAGAATATTAAGACAAAACCTGGAAACAGCACTGCTGTGACACAGTTTCCTCCATATTCTTTCGTAATGCGTGGAACTGCTGTGACACAGTTTCCTCTTTTTTCCTCATCCTTCCAATTGAATCCATTAAGACATTAAAATAATTAAATTTAATTCAACATTAATTCATCATAATTGATATAGAAAATTTCATTCTTATCAAGAAAAGAAAAAAATACTTTATCTTTTGTAAATTGCACATAGGAGGCATTTTCGCAGAAGAAAAATGGTCTTTAAAAGATTCAAACTTTCGGTAAGTAATATTAAATCAATCTGTTTTACACCTAATGTTCAAAAAATCATCACTCACCGGCCATAAAGATTGGAATAATGCATATAGAATTGAATTTTTTTTTTGATAAATCAGAATTTTATTAAGGACCAAGACATCGAACTAGTGACCGACTATTCAAAAGTGTTGAAAGTAGATTCAAAGTTGGAAGAACTTGTCAAAGGCCAGTCAAGATTTTCTTCATATTTTTCTAGTTTTTTATTTAGTCAAAGGTTACAAAAGTAAAATTTGATATAGTTTAGTATTTGTATTGCTATTCAGTTACTTGTAAGCCTATAAATGGACTCTTGATTCATTTTGTTTCTTTGGTTAGTTTTATTATTAATTATTTCTTTAAAATTATAACAAAAAGTAAGAAATCAAGATGTTTTGGGTTATTATTCAAAAAATGGATTTATAATTTAATTTCAAGTTTGCCATATACCTTGTAAGAAGCCAAGTCGTTTTTGAAACGGCCCAATAGCTTTGTAGCTTTGAGAATGTTTGGATTAGAATGAAGGCACTCAAAAAAGTAATGCTTGAAGCTTCCAAGAGACGCTGATCCAAATATGGCGTAATTTCTTTAGACTCATCAGGTGGTGGCACAAACTTTTCAGCATTCCACTTCGCCTCTTGGTAATAGCATCTCACCAGATCTTTAAACTTTACTGCAAAAATATAGGAATAAAATTAATTTAACAGATTAAAAAAAAGAAAAACAAAGAAAAGCTTACATCCTCAATTCTGTAGTTTTTTTAGCTGTCAGTTTTTTTCTCATACTCTAAAATGTGTTTTCTTATCCCTCAGCCCAAACTTTTTTGAGTGTCATTGAAATCTAACTACTCTGACCCCCAAACTCCGTGAGTTTTGAACTCGAAATTTTATGGTACACGACGAGCTCACCTACTACCATTCTAGGCTCTAAACTCATTCCTCCAAACTTAATAACTATGGAAAAAAATAGTACAGTGTGAATAAAATTGAAAAAAAAAATTTCTTACTTCATTTTTCAAATAACCACCACCATAAGGTTTTCCGTTTTCGTCCCCTACATTCTTCGCTTCATTAAGAACATTCAAGACAGTCTCATAAAGAAAATGCATGTAATCTGGCAGTTTATCAATAGCAGCAGTATTCAATCTGTTAAGATGGAGAATAAAGAAAACAAAAGTTGTAATCTAAAAAGACATTAATTAAAAAATGTTGGCTTTTTGTGTCCCTCCTATGTGGAGAAAATCCAAATTGTTGAAAGGCTCGTTTTACTAAACCCATTAAGATTTATAAGTCACATTCATTGTTCTTGAATTTTTTTGAATACATCTGATATCCACAATACATCCATATTATCAGCATCTATAAATTAAATGTTTTGTCATTTAATTTTATAAAATAAGTTTTAAAAAATAACTATAAAAATGTTTCAAAAATAAAATAATGTATCCCGTCGTCTGGGCCAACAGTGTAGACTGGTTTGTACCTAAATGAATGCTAAGCCAGTTTTGAAATTTTAGCATTTGTTACTGAATTATGTTGACGTTTTCATAGCATACTTCGATGTGAAAATCCATTTGCTTGAATTTCTATAAATATTCCTTTTTATTGTTTTAATTAATTAAAAATTGATAGCGGTGAGATATAAACTCAAATCGTTTATCATAAGTTGCTTTTATATCAATCACAAACTATTTCATCTAAAAGTTAAAACTGATAGATAAGTCATTGGAGTCATGAATCAACTATTTTTTCTTTCAAAAGAAAGTAAATAATTGCAATAATAAAGCAACAAAATGAGGGAAATTACCATATGGCATTTTATGTCAGAAAAAACTGTTCCCCCATGACGGGTGAACCAAACTCAGTCGGTCAAGGTGTGAAACCAAACTCAGTCGGTCAAGGTGTGAACCGAGTTAGTTGGTAAACCCAATTGAGGAAGATTGGAAGAGTGAGCTTTTATTTATTTAGAAGAGCACAAGTGGTCCAAATATTTAAAAGATGTCCACTACTGCCCACTCTGCTACCTCGAGGTTAGCAACTCGGCCTACCTTTTTTATTATTCATCAATTAGACTAGTAGTTACTTCCATCATTGGTATTAGAAAGACAGGTACAAATTTTTGCAATTTGTTTCAAAATTCTTGTTGGTCTCTATTTGGAATGCCTATAGTATTTTTGATGTGCTCGACTTTCTGTTTCTAACGTCAATTTTGATTCAAGTATGTTCGGAGCCAATTTTTGAAAATTGGAATCTCGAAATTCCAACACCACCATTAAGATCAACGACCTAAAAAACGCAACCTTCCTAAGTTTCGTCAGAAAATTTTGTTGCGAAGGTCGTCAAATCAGTAGAAAACTGATTTGAAAATACTAAGTGAGGCAGCATCTGTTCATTGCTGGGACGATGAACTAGGGCCAACATGTTTCCTTCTTATTCTTCGATCACCTTGAATGTGAACCACTCAAAAAGCGCCACTTGGTAGAGGCCCAACCCAATCAACACTAACTGTGCAAGATGTGGGCCAATGAGTGACGAACATATGGCAAACAAAGCCATGTAGGCAGCCACGTAAAGGCGCTACTGTGAATGATGTCTCTCGCAAGTGCATGAGACTCGATGTAGTAATAAAAACCCTGGGAGTATTCATTGGGCTTCGAATCCACAGGAAACATGTATTAGTTAATGATCAAAACATGAAACAAAGTATTAAAGTCTGAAATTTGAGTTGTAAAGGGTATAATTTTTAAAACCTAAAATGAAATAATGAACTAAATAAATCATTTGGTTCATTAAGATGCAAACAAAGACTTCTTTTTTGCTATATCAAAGAAATGGATTTTTAGAATTGAGTGTTCTCTCCACATGGCTCATCCAAGGCCTCTTTCGAGGTCACTCGAGTTGTACCTACATTTTCTAGATGGGTCTTTTCGGCCACACATAGCCAAACTAGACCCATTAAGTCCATTGAGGAATTTCATCAAACATCTTGTAGGCACTAAGTATATTAACTCTAGCACTGAACAAGTTTTAAGCTTACAAACCTAACCCAAACTTCATCTCTCGATTCATCACTTGGGCTTGTTAAAACCAACATTGTGGTAGCTAAGCAAGACATCATTCCATTCATAACAGTCATAAAATCAAATCAAAGGCAATCTTTCAATATGGAAAATATGGCATATTCAAGACAAACTTTAGATATAGAAAATAAAGCACAAAAATCAATACCCATTCATAATGATAGAAAATATCCATCAAAACTTACAACTCAAAATCCAAACACTAGCTCTATTCTATCATTGTTTAAACAAAATGAAAAGAAACACTGAACTTGAAATAAAAACCACAACCCCAAAAATAAAATGAGAAATAGAAAACAAAAGATGAGGAGATTTTCTCTCCAAGACCATAGGTCTCTTCAAGGAACTCCATTTTCTTGCTCTTCTTGAATATTTTTTCTCTCTCTCTCTCTTTAAGCTTTGGTGGTGAAGTGTGGTGTTGGAATTCATGACTAAGTTTATGACATTCATAAGCATAAATGACAGCGGAAATAATGAAAATTTTCAATCTAGAATTTCACCAAGGATCCATGCACATCGACATATACGATTAGGGTCAACGTATTTTACCTTAAAATACGATGCTAGAGTAAATGACTGAATGGAGTGCTGATGTAGCTTTTAGTACAAAACTCAAAACCCTTTTCGCCTACGTTGCCTTTTTGCGAATGTGACTAAAGGTATCCACATAAACGAATTTGGTTGAATCGGTAAAGTGTACTAGCACCAAGAATCAATATAGTAGCTCTCGCAAAGTTCGATTTCTCTCTTTGTAGTGGCACTCACAAAATTCGGCAATGGCGTTCAAAAGAGCATTCTAAAACGGCCTACAATATGCACACACATGTATATTGAGATGTGTGAAACCCTAGTTCAAGTTTGCTAGGTTTCTTCTTACTTGTCCTACAAGAATAAGGGCTCCTTATCACATAAGAACAAGGGCTCTTAAAAAATAGGATTGTGCAGATTTTTTCCTAAAAAATAGGAATGCATGCTGAATTTTTCCTAGGGTTTATTAATGTTGTTGAGATTTTAATTACATGATACATTATAATTAAATAAATCATTCTTCTATTAATCTACATGGGCCAAAATTATGTCACACATAATAACATACCCAAACATGCTTAATCTTAATAATTAGTGATTTATATTAAAAGCCCATTACATTAATGGATAATGTCTTATAGCAAATTTAAGACATAAACCCTGAATTATCAATGATCAATTAGACATCTTAATAATCTGATTGTTAGAAGAGAGAATATTTGTGAACCAATCCAATTTGTTCTTGTGTGTAAACCAACATGCCCACTTCAAATTGGCAATGAGCCTTGTCCCAGAACTTGGGCCCAAAATCCATAAGCAGTATCTATTAATATATTATGGCATCCCAAAATCGAGTCGATGTCAATGATCCGAGTTAACCTTTCACAGTTAGATATTTAGTCCTTTTGTCTCACGATATCTCATTTAAGCATAAGGTATAGTCACATGTCAACCTTATATTGCTTAATGTGTTTCTTGGTCCTAAGTAGATTGATATAACAAATGACATTGATAACCATTTATCAATTCGTTCGAGTATGCATACATTCCATCAACCCTACTCACCAAGTGGTCTAAAGATATCACTCTTCTTAAGAGGAACAAATTTGTCACTCTCACTATCACTCCTTTACAAGATTTATGATATATCCAATCATAGCCTTTATTGTTACCCTACTACGGATAACATTTGATTAAGTCAAAACATGTGATTCTTCAGGTAGGAGTCAATAGTGAGTTTTGGTCAGATGACTCAAATATCATCATTGCATGAAAGCTACTTGTGACATTACTCAATGAAGTGCTTTCATAGCGGCTAGTTCAATACATGTATCTATGTTCTAATTGACATCCCATATCCATAATTAGTATAACGTGATTATTCTCTTAGCAACATACTAATCTTAGTTTATTATCATTTCCATGATAATAAACGATTAGGGACATTTAGAATAGTATTCCATTTACCTCATGATTTTACTATTAAGTCACACACTTGATGACATAAGGAAGAATAAACTATTCATGGATATAATATTTCATAGATATGAAATGAAATGCCTCTTTATTAAATGATAAATTGAATGACAATGTACATAACTGATTGGACTAGGGCGCTAAAACTAACAGTCTCCCACTTGCACTAGTCCCAATCAGGAACAAACCTAATACTTAAAGACCTAATGTGTCTTTCATGTTTCAGTTCTGGGAGAGCCTTTGTCAAAGTATTCGCTACATTGTCATCAATATCAGCTCTGCATATCTTGACATCGCCTTTTTCGATAATATCTCGAATAAGGTGAAAACGTATAAGTATGTGTTTGGTTCTTTCGTGTGATCTGGGCTCATTGGCTCAAGCATCAAACTAGTAATGAACTTCTTGAGGCAAACAACTTTCTTTCAGCGTCTGACGCGACTATGTGCTCAAACTCTATATAGAATCGACAACAACGTCCTGCTTGGAGCTTCTCCAGCTAACTGCACCTCCATTCAAACAAAGCACATAACTAGATTGTGATCGAAAATCATCATGTTCAGACTGAAATTCAGCATCAGCGTAACCAATCAGGACTAGTTTTCCTTCTTGTGCTCCATAGACCAAGAAAACATCCTTAGTTCTTCTCAATTACTTGAGGATATTCTTTACTGCAGTCTAGTGACTTTCACCTGGATCAGACTGAAATCTGCTAGTCATACTTAGAGAAAAAGCGATATTAGTGTGTGCACAAAGCATGACATACATAATGGATCCAATAGCAGAAGCATATGAAATCCTACTCATGTAATCTCTGGCTTGCCTTGTTCTAGGAAAGTTAGCCTTGCTTAATGGTTTTTCAAGAACCATGAGAATCATTTCTTTATTAGAATTCAACATGCTAAAACTCTTTAGCACTTCATCAATGTACACACTTTGACTTAGTCTAATTAGCCTCTTAGATCTATCTCTCTAGATTTGTATCCCTAGGATACGTGAAGGTTCACCTAAGTCTTTAATTGCAAAAAACTTTCCTAACCAAGTCTTGACACTCTGCAAGGTTGGGATATTGTTTCAAATGATCAAAATGTTGTCAACATACAACACTAAGAAAACTATCATACTCCCACTAACCTTCTTGTATACACAAGGCTCATCTTCATTCTTGATGAATCCAAACTCTTTGACTGATTCATCAAAATGAAGATTCCAACTTCGGGATGCTTGCTTCAATCCATAAATAGATTTTTGAAGTTTGCATACCTTATTAGGATTCTTAGGATCGACAAAACCCTCAGGTTGTGTCATGTGCACATCTTCCAGGAGGTTTCCATTTAGGAAAGCGATTTTGACATCCATTTTCCATATCTCATAGTCATAATATGTTGTAATGGCAAGAAGAGCCCTAATGGATTTAAGCATAACGACAGGTGAAAAGGTTTCATCATAGTAAATACCATGACTTTGTTTAAATCCTTTTGCAATAAGTCTTGCTTTGAAGATCCCATTGAATTTTAACTTGTAAATCCATTTTCAATCAATGACCTTGGCTCCATCAGCTGGATCCACCGAGTTCCAAACTTGGTTGTCATACATGGATTGCATTTTTGAATTCATGGTTTTATGCCCTCTTATGGAATTTGGATCTACAATGACCTCTTGGTAGGTTGTAGGCTCATTGTAATCTACAAGAACAATTCCTTTATCGTCAGTTATAAGAAATTCATATCTCTCAGACTCGTGATGAATCCTACCAAACCTTATTGGGCCTTATGTTAAAGATTCAGACTCCACAACATCTTGTGAATCATCCTGAATCACTGTCCTATCTTCAATGCTTATTTATGGTTCATTTATTTCCTCTAGAAGTACTTTACTCTCACTGATTCCTTTGGAAATAAATTGTCTTCCTGAAAAGACATTATTTCGAGCAAAAAACACTTTGTTCTCTAAACGATTATAAAAATAGTATATTTTTGTTGCTTTTGGATATCCCACAAATATACATTTATTAGATTTATGTGCTAACTTTTCTGAAACTTGTCACTTTACAAAAGCTTCGCACCCCAAATCTTTAGAAAAGACATTATGGGTTTTTTCCCATGTCATATCTCATATGGTGTTTTTTGCACCGCTTTAGATGGAATTCGGTTAAGTATGAAAGCAACAGTTTCTAAGGCATAACCCCAAAATGAGATTGAAAGATCTGTTTGACTCATCATCGATCAAACCATATCTAATAGAGTTTGATTTCTTCTTTCGGACACGCCATTCCATTGAGACGTTCTGGGAGGATTAAGTTGTGAAACATTTCCACACTCCTTAAGATGATCGTTAAACTTTTGGCTTAAATATTGTCCACCACGATTGGATCAAAGTTGATGCAGCGGGATTACAACGCAACAAAGATAAAATCGTTGGGTCCGTTGATTCGCTCACGAATACCGGAAACAACCTTCTATTGACCTGTTGATTCACCGAATACCAAGAAAATAGGCATCCAAACACACACGTTTGGGAAAGAAAAGAAGTCTGTAATATTCAAAATGTCAAAAAAAAAATGCCATGAATGTCCAACATTAGGGTTTTAACCTGAAACAAAAATCATAAAGCAATAAAGACAAAAATGCCCTCAATAAAAAGTTCAAGGGCTCCAAAAAGGGCCTAAACGACATTTTTTGGTCCTGAAAGGTGGAGATTATGAGTCCTACCTAATAATAGATTGTATATCTTGAAACAAGCTTCAATTTGATATGCTATCCGTCCAGTAACTCTTCCTGGATCAAAAGTTATGACACTTGGAAGTTCTGCCGATTTTTGTCACAACCAAACCCGCCAAATATTCCAATGCGGTCTAATCCACATCATTCCCCCCAGGTTGGAGAAAATTCATCCGTGAATTCAAACTGGCATCATCATCATAAGAATCACCATAGTAAGGAATCAAATGCTTCATATTAAAGACGTCTGCAGTGCGAATGTGACTAGGAAGCTTCAGCCGATAAGCATTGGGGTTGATCTTCTCAAGGATCTCAACAAGACCAATCTTCTTGGCAAAAAGTTTGTTATACTCACCTGGTGGGAGACAGTCTTTGGTCAAAACGGCCCATACAAAATTGCCCACCTCAAACTCAACACGCCGGCGGGTCTTGTCAGCGTGGTGTTTGTACCGCACATTTGCAACAACCAAGTTCTCATGAACAATGTAGTGGACCGTTTGCAAACCAAAGACAAAGTCAGATGCCTTACCATGAACTTTCGTCTGGCTTGGCAGGGCAATCAAATCAATGGGGCCTTGTGGTTGAGCAGTGTACACTACTTGAAAAAGGTTGAATCCTATGCTGCAATTAACGACATGGTTATGCACAAATTCTGCTTGGCAGAGCTTCTGATCCTAAACCTTCACTGCTCACCTACCAAACAACGTAGCAAGTTGCCTAGGGAACGATTAACAACATCTTTCTGTCCATCAGTCTGTGGATGGTAGGCGCTACTGAAATTCAGTTGAGTGTTTTCCATCTTCCACAAACTGCGCCAGAAATGGCTGAGAAATCTGGTATCCCTGTCCGAAACAATGGAATTAGGTAAACCATGCAAACGGTACACTTCCTGAAAGAATAACTGGGCCACATTAATAGCATCTGTGGTCTTCTTGCAAGGAATAAAATGCACCATCTTGGAAAACCGCTCAACCACAACAAAGATAGAGTCATTATCTCGTTGGGTTCTAGGTAGTCCTAGCTCAAAGCCCATGCTAATATCAACCTAAGGCTTGGATGGAACTGGCAGAGGCATGTACAACCTCACATTAGTCGCTGCTCCCTTAGAGAGTTGATAGATTCTGCACCTCTTCATAAACCTCTCAACCTCCTTCCGAATGGTAGGCCAAAAATACTCAGCTTGGACAAGTTGCAAAGTTCTGTCTCGTCCAACATGGCCCTCTCCATGCAGTTCCTGAATTATTTGAAGGTGAAGACTGCAATCTGGAATGCAAAGCTGACGGCCGCGAAATAAGAAGCCATCATGCAAGAAGAACTCAATTTTCTTGCCAGCCTAGATTTCAGCTACAACGACAGAAAAAGTATGGATCATCAGTAAGTAAATCCTGAAAAGAGTCAAAGCCAAGTACCTTAACTCGCATGTTTACTAAGAGCCCATTCAGTCGGCTCAACGCATCTTCCACTCAATTAGAAAATCCTGCCGTATGCTTCACAACAAAAGTGAACCGCTCTAAGTAAGCAACCCAGGTGTATGTCTAGGAGAAATTTTATCCTGGCGGTGAAAATGCCGCAGTGCATCATGATCAGTATACAAAGTAAATTCACTGTGGAATAAATAATGCCGCCAGTATTTCACAACCTGCACCATAGCATAAAATTCAACGTCATACATGCTATAGCGAAGTTGCGCCCCGAAAAGCTTTTCACTGAAGAATGCTACCGGTATGCCATGTTGACTCAGAACTGCCCCAATTCCCACCTTCGAGCCATCAGTATGTAGTTCAAAAGGTTGTGAAAAATTAGGTAGCACCAGAATTGGAGCAGTAGTCAAGCGATGCTTAATTAATTCAAATGCAGATTCAGCCTTAGCAGTCCATTCGAGTTTACTACCTCGCATGCAATCAGTAATGGGAGCCATAATACTACTAAAATGGGGAATGAAACATCGATAAAACGAAGCAAGCCTATGAAAGCTCCGCACCTCAGTAATTGAGTTCGGCCTAGGCCACTGCTGAATCACAACAACTTTAGTCTCATCCACTTGTAACCCTTCGTCTGAGACAGCAAAACCCATAAACAGTAGCCGTAGTGCCATAAAAATATATTTCTTCGTAGCTGCATAAAATTTCTATTCTCGCAACAAGTTCAATACCTCTCGGACATGTTGTAGATGTGCGATAACCCACACAGCATCACCAACCACTCACTCATACAATCCCTCTCGCGTTTTAAACGTAGTTTTCCATTCATCTCCCGGTCTTATGCGAATCTGATAGTAACCACTCTTTAGATCTAACTTCGTAAATACAGTGGCACCACTAATCTGATCCATTAAATCATCTAGGCGGGGAATAGGAAATTTGTACCCAATAGTAATATTATTAACTTTCACACTGCATCCTCTAAAACAATGTTTTCACAGCTTCCCACATCAATCACGAACCGACAAACTTTTCTGAGAATAGTACAGGTGGACTGAAATATATTGTTCCTCAACCAATCTTCTTCCGTCACCTTGGGCATCAAACAAGAACGCATGACTACTAGAGCAGGCCCTACATTGCCTTCAACTACCACCTCATCATCAAATTCGGGTTGCTCAGTTATCTCTACATCCTCTTCACCCCCGTCATCCGTATTAGCGAACAAAGCCTTCTTTCCTGCCTTTTGACACTCAGATTGCCTGTGGCCGACCTCCCCACAACCAAAACAATTTATGGTGCTATTGTTATTGCCTGTCGCCCGGCTAGGTGGATTAATCCCACTTCCTTTAGTCCGGTTCACAACTCCAGCCCCTCCAGGCCAATTCATGGCTCCAGCCCCAACACTGTTATTTCCACCTCCCCCGAAGGAACAACCAAAACCGCCTCTACTACCAGAACGAAAAGCCTGTTTATCAACCATCAAAGCTGGCTGATGCGTCACTAACACCGACACATGATCAAACATATTGATTGTGTCCTGAATCTGTATGCCCAAGCCTCCAATACAGTGAGGCATTAACTGGTCCTCCGTCTCCTGTATCTCATTTCGGGAAACTAATTGGTAGAACTTGGTAGTATATTCATCGGCTGTTCGACTACCATGCATCAAGTTCTATAGTCGTTGTTACATCAGTTGCTGAAAATTGTAAGGTAGGAACGCAGAACGCAAGTGCTTCTTCATCTTTTCCCAACTCGAAATCTTAGATTTACCAACTCTATTATGGGTCAGTTTCAATTGCTGCCACCAAGCCGTGGCCCTTCCCCGCAGCATGGTTACCACCAAGAGAACCTGTTTGTCTTCAAGTACTCCCTTAAAGTCTAGAATCTCCTCCACCGTGGCTAACCAATCAAGGAATTCATCTGCTTGTAAGCTTCCATGAAATTCCAGAATTTCAGTCCGCATACCCATCTCCTCCTATCATCCTTTGTTGGAATGGCTCTTGGACGCCTATGGTGGACTGGGGGAATTTACCCGTCAAACTCAGCATCATCGTCATCACCATCCGCCTCAACATTCGCGACTGCACGTTGGTTGCTATTGGCCCGCACTGAATTCTCTCTGAACTGATTGGGCATCATTACAGTCAACCTTTTTGCAAGCTGATCAATAACCTTTTCAAATCGTTCATCAATGATATCCTGAATTTGTTGGTCCATGTCCCGTTCATAGACTTCGTCCACACGTTCATGTCTTCTGGGTGGCATATTTGTACAAAATAGCATGAAGAAGACGACAGATCGACATCGCCGTGACATGGAGTTTGAGGTTAGGGATATGGTGTATTTAAAATTGAGGCCTTACCGTTGGCATTCTTTGGCGGTGAAACATAATGTAAAGTTATCTCCATGCTACTTCGGACCTTTTTCGGTGGAACAGTGTGTCGGCAAAGTGGCTTACAAGCTCACACTTCCCCCAATAGCCACTATCCATCAAAATTTTCATGTGTCTTAGCTTAAGAAAGCACTGCTGGAAAACATGACACATACACTCAGCGGAAATTAAAATTTTTGTCAACAAAATCCACCAAGGATCCATGCAAATTGATAAAACCATGAATGGAAAGTGTGTTTACCTCGATGCTTCGAAACAAAAATGCGAAGGTGCTATTGAAATAGAGTCTTAGACATTGCAGG
>CAODLS014289258.1:0-12184 GCA_948243855.1 Flueggea neowawraea | reverse complement strand
TGAATTATTAAGATGATTAATTTGATTAATCAATAATAATTCAGGGTTTTATGATTTATGTGTTAAATAAGATTTAATACATAGTCCATTAATGTAATGGGCTTTTAATATAAATCACTAATTATTAACGTTATGGGTAATTAATTATGTGTGACATAATTCGGCCCATGTGAGTGGTTTTACTAAGTGATAATGTATCATATAATTAAAATCCCAATAACATTAATAAACCCATTGAAAATTTTGGCACAATAAACTTAATTTGGGAGAGAGAAAATTCGGCACCAACCTTAAAAGAGGAGGATGAATTTTGGCCAGCTTTCCTAGTTTTTAAGAACCTCTTCCTTGTGTGACAAAGGAAGATTTCAGCACACACGTTACTAATTAGGAGTCCATGACTGATTGAGAGTTCTTATTTGGGAAATAAAACCCTAATTTGTATGTGGAAAAATTAATTAGGAAGTGAATATTCTTGTGGGAGAAGAAAGGCAAACCTAGTGAGACTAGGAAAACAAATTTGACACCCTATTGCTTGAATAGGGTGAGGGCCGGATTTTCACAAGGTCAAGGAGGGAATTTCATATTCTTTTATGCACCTATATAGGTCTCCTCATATTCCTATAAATATGGTGCACTCTTTGCATTCTTTTCATGGCTTGACCGAATTAGTGAGTGCCACTTTCGAAGAGAGAAAAAATTATTTGTAAGTTTTTAGAATAGAGATTCTAAAAGAGTTATAGTACACTCCTCCAATCCAAAGAAAAAAGTTCGTTCGTGTGGATACCTCTAGACGCGTTTGCGTAAAGGCAACGTGAGACAAATGGTGTTTTGAGTTTATATTAAAAGCTACACCAACATTCCATCTGATCGAGCGGAAAAGAGCTTTGGATCTAAGATAGACATCCTAACCTTAATTGTATATGTTGATATGCATGAATCCTTAGTGGATTTCTGGACGAAAATTTTGTTATTTTCACTATGTTGTATGCTTATGAATGTCATTAAGTAGTCTTGAATTCCAACACGTATGTCTTGCTAAATGTCAACGTACGTGATGGATAAATTAGAACGTATGTCGTGTATGAAAGACATAGAGAAGATTTGAAGATCAGAGAATATATGTTTGTTCTTCACGTAAATTGAGACAAAATTCAAGTACAACGGTAAATTGAAGAATTACAAGATCTACGAACTTTGCTTCATTTCCATCAATTAAATAGCTAGACCCTGCAAAACAAAAAACCACATAAAAGCATAGAAAATATGCAACATATAGCACGAAAATCAATGAAACATATACCAAAAATGTAAAGAAAATACACAACATCAGTGGGATTGTGTTAGAATTTGTATAATTACGTTTTTAAATGTGAAGTATTTGATTATATGACTACATTATTTGAAATGTATTTTTTGCAATATTTTATCTATTCTCAAAGGATAATTTTAAATTTAATTAATTAATAAGAACGATACTAGAATATAGAACTAAAGTGAAGGTTCCTGTAAATCGAATCGGATCTTCTAATTCAGTTCGGTCTACTGGCCGGGTTATGGCTTAGGTGGGTCAATAACAATTTCCGCTTCTTGAGCTCCTATACAATCCGAGCATAATATTTATGCTTAAAGAATTTTGTGTGATCACAATGACTATATGCTTAATAACTTAAACTGATCAAATCCATGCAAATATTGATTGAATGCTTTTTGAATGATTTGTAGTTTTCCTATTGCCTACAAAATCTCTTCTTCCGATCTTTTCCCTCCTTCTTTCCTTTATTTTATCCCTTCTTTTATGAATGTATACGACTTATATCTATTTCCTCTCTTTTTATTTTATTTTTATTTTGGTTTCAAGTTAAGAATAAGGTAGCGAGAAGTTTTGAGGGATCTAATATAACAAAATTTCATATTAATTTTTAATACATCTCTAAAATATTATCTATAAAAATAAAAAAGATAGCTATAACAAATTATTCGATATCTTTGAACATAGTTGGTTGTAATTATAAAATTACCTATATACCCCATTGAACTTATTTTATTTCTAAAACCAAAATCTCCATTGATCCGCTGTTCAACACTTTTTGGATTTTTAAATGACCGCCCTTTCCTGAAATTGCTTCTTATTTAATAACTAAAACAAAGTATTAAATTAAGGCTTAATAACATTAAATAGTATGATTTTTATTAGTTTTTGTATTTATAGTTCGATCTTTCGAAAACAATACCTGATATCACTATTTTATGATTTTTTACATTTGTAGTGCGAGTTAATATTTTTGTTAAAAAAATAATTAATAACATAGCATTGATGATGTGATTACATGTCCTCAATTTTGAAAGTGATAGTCTACTTCAATAAATATATGCATCGTTGTGTTCTTGATCACGCAATCACAAAGCAGTAACATCTAGAGGTTACAAGTACGCAAGTCTCTGCCGTGTTTGCCTCTACGCAACAGAGTAACTCTCTTTGAAGATGCTCCATTGATGCAAAGCATTGCCAAAGACATCATAAAATGCCAAATGGGCATTGTTTTCTGACATTTCCACTGACAGAAAACCTTGGCCATCGTAGAAAAACTTCAGTTCCTTTGGGTTCCACTGCTTTGCATCATCCTCTCTCCACGCCTTAGAGCCGCCTCCACTTGTTAAAAACTGGATTTTGCTGCAGTGAGACAAATTTATCAGCATTTAAATTTATTAATCTTTTAGTGGAACTGAATTTGAGTGAGAATTAATGAATAACAATATTACATTCTTGGCCTATAATTAATAGGCTCATTTATATATTTTTTGACTAATTTTTTATTTTTTAAAAAACTAATTTTCTGTTTATTATAATAAAATTTTATTTATTTTGATACTTTTTTAATAAGTCAATTTAGTTTTTTTTTACTGGGCATCGAATTCACGACCGTTTAACGTTGAAGTTGACTCAATAGGCCACTGATATTAAAATTCCACTAAGTAATGCAACATATTGTTAAAATTTTTTCTAATAATTAACTATATGTAACGGAGGATTAATTTTCAACTATCTGTATTAATTAATTAATACACGTTGTACCTGTAATCCATAACGATATGTTCCAAGCAGTGATCATGGCCATTCATGTAAATATCCACATTGTTTTCCTAGGAAAAATAATGAAAAATCAAAATTAAGATTGAGAATTGTTTTAGCAAAACGAAAAAGTCAAATGAAAATCTCATTTTCATGACGTTGTTTACAGTACCTCAAGGACTGGAAGGAGATGTTTTACAAGCTCTGTTGTGTTTCCATGGTGTCCAGCACTGAATATCGTATGGTGACCCACTACAATTTTCCATTTCGCCTCAGATTTTTTCAATGCAAGATCCAAATCCTGTGATGAAGAAGTTGAATAAATGTCATCCACAACATTGTATAAAGTAAAAGTCGGATGTCTTATCATGTTTATTTTTCGATTTAATCAACAGTTCCTTTTTTTTTCAATTTTTCATCTTAATTGAGTCCAATCGTCTATATAAAATGTAAATCCTCAATTCACTCTCTTCAGTGACAGATTTAGAACTGATTTTTTTTTTTTAGGTTCGGCGACAAACAAAGTGATAATGAAAAACATGATACAATACATTCATATAATAAAGAATTGAGTGTAGAATAACAAAATGTTATATATAATATGTTAATGAGTCCTATAATATTATCTATACATATAATATGCTATAAATATATCCTATATATACCACAAATATACTCAGTATATTTATTATATTCAAGTACGGATTTTGTTTTCGGACGTTTTGGCACTGCTAAATGATTGGAGTATTTTTAGAAGTTGTGCAGAGAGATTAGATGTTAGAGCTTTACACTCCTCTATCTCCCAAAAGAATGTTGGGCATAGTTATAGTCTGTAAAGTCGGGCTGAACTCGAGTAACATGCTTAGACTCGGTCCAAATTCGGTTATATGTGAACCACTGTTTGCGCAAACAAAAATTTTGCAAGAGAAATTTTTTTATGATTTTTTAAAAAATTATAAAATAAGATAGAAAAATGAAAAATTTGTTCAAAAAAATTTTTTGATTAGCAAACATATTTTCTAAATGTTTTTAATTTAAAAAAAAAAAACAGAAACAAAATAAAAAACAGAAAACTGTTTTTTCAACTAAACATAATATTTATTTTTAAGTTGTATTACAAACATTATTAATAACAAACTATAATATATTAGTAATATCGTCTTTGATAATTCATTTTATTTGCTCCCACCAGAGGTATTGTTTAAAACTTGAAAACTTTCAATCTGAATTATTATTTGTCGTTATTTAACCGTTGTCTAGTTGTACTTATATCTGAATAATTTCTCTTAGTAAATAATAGTTATATTCAGAACTTTAAGGACTGTTTAACTTGAAAAATTTTCAAAATTTTCGGAAATTTGAAAACAGAATTATTTGAATAATTTTTCTACTCGATATAAAGCTTAGATTTTGTTTCTTTTTTTGGTCAATGGAATCACAGCAGAATTAAGATTGAATACTTTAATAAGGATTCCTAAGCTGGTTTATGAGGAAAAAAAATTGTGCCTAAATAAAAGCTAAAACGAAGAAAAAATATTGAAACTGTAAATGGATTCACCGTTAAGAGGTTTGAGAGGTACTCGTGCCTTGGGGACACACCACTCCAATCATAGGTGTGATTTCCTGGATCATCGAAGTACTGATCTACAAATGGTGTTGTGTCCACCATGAAAAATTCTACGAATTCTGCATCCCAAAATGACAATTAAAGTTTTTAAATTTAAAAAAAGACGCATATATACACACTTATCAAAAAGAAAAGAAGATACATATATTCAGAATGGAGCTAGAACGAATTTTTGGTGGGGACTATTTACCCGCATCGACTATATATGATCTTTGACAAAACCATCTGCTGTCCCTTTTCCTAAGAGCAGGACTCAATTGTGCTTCCACATCACCTCTATAATCATGGTTTCCTAGAACTGGCACAAAATAAAATAAAAATAAAAATATTTTCAAATATCTGAATTAAATGTTGCATTATTTATTTACCACTGAACCATTGCTTTTGCAAGCTTGGGGCATTGTAAATATTAGTAAAAGACTCAGAGAATGCTAGATCATTCACTTCTTTCAAGCCATCTTCATAAAAGTTATCTCCAGTGGAGATGATGAAGTCCAATTCTTCTCCAATGAGTCCCATCTGAAATCATAAACACATAAGCAACATCTATAAGATTCTAACTAATAATTGAAATCCTTCCAAAATAAAAAACTAATAATTGAAAAGTTATATATACATGACTTGATGGTCTTTTGCCGAGGAGATGCCAGTTTTGAACATTTTTAAACATTTTGAAAGCTCATATGGGCTACAGGTTAATCAAAGTAAGAATGTGTCCTTTTTCTTCTTTTTTTTTTGTGGTGTTGGGGTGGATGAGAAGGCTATAATATTGTCCTTAATGAATTTTATGGAGGGAACACTACCTGTTACATAATTCAGTAAAGAGGCTGTGGGTAAAAATATTTGGTTCCTATTAGTGGCACATGATAGTTTGTGGCAACATAAATGTGTGTCAATAATCTGCGGATATTGAGTTATTGGTCGATTGCGAAGCGTCCTGATGCTCGTTGGAGTTGGTGAAATGTGTTGGGTTTGCGAGATGAGTTTAAAGGATTGTTTAAATATCAAGTAGGGGATGGAGAATCATTTTCCTTTTAGTATGACCAATGGTGTGGTGATGCTTGTATTGTTGATAAGTTTTCTTCTATCTCTATTCAGGATTCGGATATCTCTAGAATTACTCATGTTAAGGATATTTGGAGGCAAGGCCGCTGTTTCCTCGCTGACCCTGTTGATACTACTATAGTTTTGGCTTGGGATAGTATTGTTATTATGCAGGCTGGTTGTACTGGTGAATTGGACAGAATTGGGTGGAATCTGACAGAAAATGGAGTTTATACCATTTCTAGTGCTTAGAACTGGTTAAGGCCGAAAAAGGATAAGGTAACATGGTGGAAATTAATCCGGAGAACACCAAATATTCCTTAGCATAGTTTCATTGCATGGTTGGCCATTAAGAATATAATCTCAACAAGAGCTAGACTATTTTTCTGGCAGGTGTGCGATAGAGATCGTTTTCTTTTTGCGGTATTGATACGGAAACGACATCACATCTATTTCTTTCTTGCTCTTTTTCTGCACAGGTTTGGAAGCAGGTTCTGCAGAGATGTGCCATTAGTAGGCAGCCTCTTATCTGGTTCAGAGAAGTTAATTTGTTTTCGCGAAAGGCTAAATCTAAGAGTAGATCATCTTAGATCAAGCGTGCTGCATTTTCAGCGGCAATTTATTGGATATGGAGGGAGAGAAACGAGTCTGTGTTTGCGGGCTTAAGACATTGTTCTAATAGAGATTTGTTATGGCGTTATGTTGAGATTCTTTGATGCTAACACTGATAGTTCCATGGCAGGGAGTTGGGTATAGTTCTTTTGTTTGTTCTTTGATTCTTTGATGCACAGTTCGTTTTAGTTTGTGTGGGGGGACTTTGTCAGGATTGGAGTGTATGTATTGATTGTATATCTGTTTTTTTTTACCCAAAAAAAATTATATTTTTTTATTTGTCACTGTCAATAGAGAATGTAAGACTGGTAGTTATGTGGCTCCATCAAGTAGAGTAGTGCAAACATGAGAGTCTAAGAAACAGATATGGCTTATACTGACTTTTGTGCTGGAATATGCTGTGTTCAATAATATAGATAGCTAATTATGGCTTTTGATAATTTTTTTAATATTATTAATATTTCTTTCTGATAATGATTTTGAAGAATTTATTTAAACTGTAAATTATTTGGCGATTTAAGGACCTGGCTAAAACATTCCAGAGAAAACCTGAAAATTTAGGCAAATCTTCTCGTACTTTGTGTCAATTTAACATATATTTTTTTTTAAGAAAATGAGATGATGCATGGAATTAATTCCTAAATATTGTTGGATGAGATCTAAATTAATTAAAATGTGGTCATAATAAGTTTGTATACAACCTGGTAATAGTTACAGAGTTCTATGATATTATCTGATGGTGCAATTTGTTGAAAAATGAAAATGAAAAGAAAAAGAGTTAGTTGATGTGATATATAACTAAGAGTAGGCGGATCTAAGTGGGGGATATGCAATCAAATATGCGTCTCTTTTTTTTTTCCCGGCAGGCAAATATGCGGATCTAAATAAACATTTAGAGGGAAGATTTTTTTTCCAAATATCCAGCAGTAAATTTAATCATTGAACACTACTTTCCGTCAAGAATCCTGTTGAGCAAGTTAAGTTGTAATGAATTATATATAAATTAGTAGCAATGTTTTCCACAAGGATGTTTTCTGGGGTAAAATTAGACACTATAACAAGATGGTATTAAAATTCACCTTTGATTTAATCGTTTGAAGTATTACCTGACTATTTCAGTTGTCATTTGTCCAATATACCACTCAGATTTCAATTATTGCTAGAGAGTGTGTCAAGAATTTCACATTGAGTAAGTATAGTTGTTATGAGTCATTTATAAACTAATATCTTTTTTATAAGATGTCTTTTTAGAGTAGAATTAGGATCTAATTTCAAGAGTTTATGTTAGAAAATCGATATCATCCGACTTAATATATACTAAGTATATATTAAGTATACTAAGTATATGATTAATAGATACTAAGTATATATATATGATGTTGTAACCAAATCAAATTGAAAAGCATGATAGGCCGCAATGATTGAGGACCCGCAAATTAATTAAGCTTAAGAAAGACAATTCTTTATTTGATTTGGTTGTCTTTGTGAAGTTGGAAGAAGTACCTGTTAGGATACAAGTGTGAATGGTAGTTGTTTCACATTGTAGAGTTGTGATGTGTGTGAAGAACTTATAAGTGACATAGACCCATAATCCATTATCTTAATGTTTTGGGTAAAGATGTGGTGTCAGACCCACTTGTGTGTCCTTCACTAGGCCCACACAAGAGGCAGATGTCCCCAAGACTCCCTGGGTCCAACAATTGGTATCAAAGCCAACGGTTTGGCTGGGACATGCAATGACGAGTATGATGCGGTGGTGGTCCGGTATGAGTGCGGTAATGTGGTGAAAAGCTGTATTGACTGGTGTAGCCCAGATCTACTGTGTGAGCGGCCTGAAAAAGCTCATAGACGGAATGGTAGAGTCATGGGAGAAACTCTTGGTGACATCGTAGTGATGCGCGAACACGAGAATGGTGAAAGAGTTGTGTTGACTGCTAAAGCCCTTGTGGAGTGTCTGGTGCGAGTGGGGCCAGCTCGTAGATGGGTGGAGTTATGGAAAGAGCTCTTGGGTTAAAAATTCCACATTAGTACTTGAAGAGGCCCAAAAAGAAATTTGCAATACTGATAGGTTTCCATTGCAGGGGGAGAAGATCTAAGCCCGATGTAGAAGAGATTCACACTTAAGGGGGAGATTGTTAGGATACAAGTGTGAATGGTAGTTGTCCCACATTGTAGAGTTGTGGTGTGTGTGAAGGACTTATAAGTGACATAGATCCATAACCCATTACTTTAATGTTTTGGGTAAAGATGTGGTGTCAGACCCACTTGTATGTTCTTTCACTAGGCCCATGCACGAGACAGATCTCTCCAAGACTCCCTTGGTCCATGATACCTAAGGTGATGACACTCGTGGGAAATTAGTTATCTGACTACTATAATAGATAGTTAACATATAAACGTAGTGGTTACGGTTTGTTTTTGAAAAAGAAACCTTGAACTGGTGTTGTCGATCAAATTGATCCTCATGATAATGTGACGATTTGTGGTAGTTGCAGTCAGTCAATATGCATGAGCTTCTTATCACATACAAATGCATGTGAGACAATCTCTGTATGCGCAAATTAGCATGCAAATTAAAACAAAATATACATGCGGTGATGCATGAAAAAAAGGACATGAATTAATCGACAAAAAAGAAATAGAGACGAAGAAATAATTGGATTATTTTTTCATCGAAGTGACCACCAACAATGATTATTTTTTCTCATAAGTCATTGTATTTGTTACTACAAGAGATCAATTAAATTTATGATCTCTTAGTGTTGAAGTTAACACTAGTACTAACAAATTATAAGCGGATTGATACGAACAGTAATAATTAATGTGTAGTGTGTTAATATGCAATTATTTTCTTGTTTGTCTATGGAGGAAAGTTGATATAATAAAGTTAATTTGAAGAACCTGGTGTGCAACTTTAGATTGATTGTAAAGACCTTTTCTTCCCCAATCTCCAACCACCAAGAACCTTAGAGATCCATCGGCTTTTAATGGTTGGTCCAATCGCTGAAGCTCGGCCAATGAAGAAACAAGACACAGAGAGAAAAAGGCTGTGATAATAATCTGGAGAGACATTGTTTTGTTGACAAGAAAAGCCATGTTTTGTATGAAGATAGTTTTGACAATATGAATATATAAGGTGCTTACCTAGTTGGCAAGTTGAGACCCTCTTATATAATCCATTAGATGTGTTTTTTTTAAAAAGAAAAAAGAAAAAAGCTGATTGATGTGGTTAGTAGACACCAATAGGTTACACTTTATCAATACTTAATCGCTTTTAACTCTAAAAAATAGCCAATTCAATATCTAACTAGTGAGAACCGATCTATAAAACAATGCAAATTGGTACACACCTGAATTTGGGTGAGGCATTCTAAGAGATTATTAAAAATTGAGACTGTAAAAAATTACGTTATGTTAATGTAAAACACCACCAGTAGTATTATCAAAATATTATAGTGTTGAAGATTAAAAAGAAGAAGAGAGGAATCGTAGAATAGTTGTTAAAAAGAAAAGAATCGTAGAAAACGCTAAGAAAACTAGAGGCTTTGTCAATGCCACGCTACCTTGTGTAGTGGCGAAGAGAAAGAAAGAATAAGTATCGAAATTTACACCAAAATTTTATATTCAATATAATATATTTAAGAGCTAGCCTGCATTATAGCTCATATTATCAATTACCTAATCCTAACGTTATCCAATAATGCATCTCTCATCATTTATCAAGTGAAAAGGGAAAAGAATAAAAAAAGTTCTGCCTTTTTTTTAATACGAAAAAAGGTTGTGCTTCCAAACTGTACCTTTCATAATTTGAGAGCTTTGGCTAGTATCGGATAGAATTTTGTATATTCGAATAGTATATTCTTCCTCTGGCAGTCCCAATTTTAAAAAGGCAAAGAAAAAGGGAAAAAAAGGAAAAACAAATGTGAGTATATCAATACTACTTATCTAATATATTTTTTTCTTCTATCTTGAAACGTTTTAGAAACTCTAATATTTTAACTCATCAGTTTTTTAATGAGTCATTTTATTTATCTCTACGGAGCATGAAATTATAGATTTTTTAATGTTAAAATTGACTTAAATAGCAATGAATTACAAAATCATAATAATTCTTTAGCTTGTAGCTCTGATTTCCTTAATTTTACTTCATTCAGCTGCAAATGTTTTGCTCTACATCCATCTCTGACAAATTCTTCCAGTGCCACACTCTATTTCCGAACATTTTCTCTTTCTATTAAATTTATGAAGACGTACAGTAATGAAGAAATGGGAAACACATTTTTTTTTATAAAAAATCTCCTGCATTTTTAATTAGTATAGTGCTAAGAGCTCAAGTTTTGTAAGTGAAAAACTTAAATTCAAAAGGTTGAACCCCTAGTTTATTAAACCTAATTGTGCATATTTTTATTTTTATTTTTTCTTATGATGTATCTACATGTGAGACTCGTCATCTATTATCAACTTAGTTCAATGTATTGGATTCATGCTATCACGACCCGTTTTCAGACCATGACTGGCGTGCAAAACAATCCGACCCGAAGGTCCGACTCTTCTCACACAAGTCTCAAAAAATTAGAAACACTACCCAACTTATTCATTTATCGAAACATTTAATAAAAACAATTATTATCCAAAATAATATATATACATATATACATACATACATAAATTGCGTTGGTGGGAGCTGCAGATAGGTTCCATTTTTAGCTCATTGATCAACTTAGTAGCTCGAAACCATCCTTAGCAAAACAACTCTTTGGCTATGCCATTCTAGGATTCGCCCTAACGGAAGCTATTGCTACATCGAGGGTGCTCGAGTCTTACTTGCATGGAACAATGGCCTTGGATGATGAATTTTTTTTCTTTTGTTCGATTTGATTTGAAAGGAAAATTTAAAATTTCTGAGAGTAGCCCGTTTGTCGTTGGGGTTTCAGTGTTCTAGTGACTGTCTGGTTCTCTTTTGGGCTGTTAGGCTTCAAGAGAGAACATGTAAACTGCGAATATTCACCATCCCCAATTCCTTTTATTTAATTAAATAAAAGTAAGTTGATGGCCCGATCAAGTATCATATAATTACATTGAAAGTTTCGTGGGGAAATAACATGAAATACATATGGTGCTAGTATTACTTGTCTTGTATTAGAATATAAGATCAAAGCGATAGGCCGCCCCCCACTTCTATTTCTATTAGTTCAAGCTCAATCCGGAAGGGAGATAAATTCTCATTGAATAGGAAGACTGCTAGCTACCCCAACTTCTTGTTATATGATTCAGATGAACCGCCAAAGGAAGGGAGAATCTCATTCTATGGAGTTGTGAGCCAATCACTTATGGTTGTTTTGATATTCATCATTGAGCAGAACAATAACATTCCCCTGGAACTGCAACACAAAAACTTCCCTGAATGAAAATCTGATAGATGTTACGATGACCGCTTCTATAGCTACAAACTTTCTTATTCGTTGGATAACTTCTTTTTGTTTGAATTCGATTCGAACCAATGGCAATCAATCACTTTTTATACAAATGGCAATCTAGTAACCCATCAGCATTCCGGTGAGGAACTCTAACATAAAAAATAGAAGAACCTGACCAAAAGGGCATTACTAACTAAAAGATGTCTGACTAAGATCCAAGATGCATAGCAGTTGCTGAAGCCAAAAATTGAGTACCTGAAAAAGAAATTTTGGGGGGGGGGGGGTGGAGGGGGGGGGAACCGGGGGATTTGGGAAAGCCCAAATAAAAAAAAAAAACAAAACACCAAAAGGACAAAACAAACATTATTTTTAAAAAAAGTTAAAAAAAAAACAAGCAATTTTAAGTTTATAAAA
>CAODLS014289134.1:0-10298 GCA_948243855.1 Flueggea neowawraea | reverse complement strand
GACTTGAGAAAATTACCAGATATGGGAGTCGTAGCTGTTATCGCGGTTATCACCCAAAACATAAACATGACCTTTGGGCACGTACTGCAAATCCAAATAATAATAATGGATTAGTCCTCAGAGAATACAATATGGAAAAAGGTGGAAGGACAAATATATGCCATCCAGTTCTAATGTCCGCGATGAAATGATTTGTAACATGATGGAGTTTTCAGATGTTGGAAACTCTGAATCCACTAGGTTTCTTTTTGCTGAATATTTTGGTACCTCATCCAATGACAAAATTTACCAAAATTGAGCTTTTCTTGTGCATTAAGAGACATTAGAAGCTAACCCATCAGATGTTCAAGAACATGCTCTTCTGGTTTGCCATAAGTTTGAAAAGAATGAGGTATAGTATAACATAAAAAGGAAAGAACTAGGAGACGTACAGTTAAGCTTGATGTGTATGTAGGCTTTGCTGCTATGAAGTATTCGTCCCTAGCAATTCCATTGACATAGAGAGATCCTTCGCGAACCTGCAAGCGTTGGAAGAGATGAGAGGAAATTGCATACATCCGTTATTGGTAGTTTAATAGTTTAATAATTAGACTGAGTTTATATGATTTCTTTTCATCTATAGTTAGTCTTCCTCTAGTAACGAATTGATCATGGAGACATCATCAAATCAAGCAAACCAATAATTACGAGTAAGGTAACAAGTAAAGAAGTAAAGAAACAAGATGCAACAGGAAAGCTTCAATTAACAGAAGTTACAAGTAAACTAATAGTTTTGATGAAGCTCACAAGTACCCAGAACTGTGGCATATTAGTTCAGTAATTGGTTGAAGAAGCGAAACTACCTGAACCCAGTCTCCAGCTTTTGCAACAATTCTCTTGATGAATAGTTCGTCCTCTTTAATTCCAAGTTGCAATTCACAAACTAGAGGAACGTGATTCAAAATTTTAGTTAAAAAATATTCAAAAGCATGTTTAGATTTCATATGATGAACCTGTTTTGGAGCTAGAAATGTGATGATATCATTCACGGCCGGACTTCTGATGAAGTATGAAGCCTGACAAGTCACAACGTATTTAGTTCGAGTTGAAACAGCATGACATAGACATAGTAATTGTAAGCAAGAAGATACAATCCCAGATAGGAGAACATGATTAGACCGGGATTAACCATTAAAAGGGACTTCGTTTAAGATCTCCCCACTGAGAACAGGCTAACACAAATTATCAAGACGAAAAGAAATGGTGATGTTGCTTATCAAAATGGAGCAACAAGTTAGAGGATTATGTTAAATAGCTATGTCATTTAAAAAAGAAAACATGTATCCAATATTAAGAACAAGAATGTGATTTTTCAATAACTCGAGAGGTATGTTGTGAACAAGATTAAACCACCATCATCATCCACCAACAAAAACATTTCACAGGTGGTTCTCATTGGTAGAAACTATTTTTCCTTTCCTTCTTTCCAGCACAAGAATGTTCTCAAAAATTAAAGACTGCAAAAGACTGTTGATCAATTGAGACAAAACAATATCCAAATAACTACCCAAATATTACGACTCTGCCAATACAGGGTCAGGACAAGAAAGAACTTGAATTGATCTCAAAAACTATGAAAAGAGATTTCTTTTTTTTTTTGTTGCACAATAGTCAACAGAATAAAGACTGCTCACAATCAATACTAATAGACCAATAAAAACAAAATCACGATCAAACGCAAAATCAAAGTGGAAGAATCAAAACCTTTTCAACAATGACCCGATCACCAACGCGAAGCGTGGGGTACATGGAGGAGGAAGGAATGAAGTGAAACTGAGAAAGGGTAGACCACAAAAGCACCATCACCAGAATCCTGAAGAACCCATCAAGATCCGGCCACCGGAGATGGCCTCTGCTGGTCTGGGATGGCACCCATTTCAGCGATGCACAGAGCTCGCGCGGTGAATATGGTCCCAAGAAACTCATCATGTGGCATGGAATGAAGGAATACTGATACACCGTGGTTAGACCAAAGGGTTGGTACTTTTGTAACAGAGAAAGGAAAGGACGTGGAAATGGGGTGCGTGTTGACTAGCAAGTCTTGGTGAGCAGAGTTTCCACAGAGAGAGAGTGAATGATTTCGCAACAATTAGTTGTTGTAGTAACGACCTCATTGGCCATTGCCAACAGTGTGTCGAAATTTCACGAGGCCAATTGTTAAAATGCGATATATTCATTTTAATAATGATAACAAATACTTTTATCTTGAAAATATTTTCAGATCACTCTTTTTTTGCCCTTTTTGTCTTAAATTGAAGACATATTTTTATCTATAGGATAGTAATTCTACTGTATTATACCCAAAACAAAAAGAATACATTCTCATCTGATGATCATCATTACAGGAGAAAAGAACATCATCATCATCATTAACAGTTGCTTTTTGCTAGAGCAGAAGGATTAGCAGGATTACATTTCTAAGAGAGAAAAAATGATACAATTAGGAAGAAAAATTTTAAACTGATTTGGTTATGGAAGAATTCTTGAGGCATTCAAAAACGAGGAATGTGCCTCCTTGCTACTGATTCGTACTGATGCAGAAAGAAGAAAAATGTCTGCATTAGACTCTTCACAAACCAATTATAAAACAGAGAGAACAGGGGAAGGAGGAGTGAAGAACGAAATTTTTTTGTCACCTCAGGTCGACTGTATTTCTCTACGATTTCACCGAAACCCACATTACGAGAATTAAGGCATAAGCGACGGAGATCCCTAGCACATTGGTGCAAATCAGCAAGCTTGTAACGAGTGTAAGACTGCAAGGTAGAGTTCTATTCAAAATATCAATGAAAAATCCCAGTTAGTTTGGAGTTCTTCTGCACTAACAAAATCTTAACCGGTACAAATTGCTGGCAACACGTACCCATGGTCGGATTCTAGGATCAAGTAAATGTAAGGCCAAGGAAGTTGCAGAGGCAGCTATGAGAGATGGCAAATAACGAAGCATGCGGTAGTTAAGGAGAGACAATTCTGCAATGTAGTTAGCCATGTGTTTCAACTGCATTGGTGGCACCTGGTAAAGTAAACACGCAACAGAAAACAATTCTTCAGTTAACTAATACAGCAACGCGATAGAACTT
The DNA here is from genome assembly GCA_948243855.1 of Flueggea neowawraea. Lineage (NCBI taxonomy): Eukaryota > Viridiplantae > Streptophyta > Magnoliopsida > Malpighiales > Phyllanthaceae > Flueggea > Flueggea neowawraea. The sequence continues at coordinate 7,179 of CAODLS014289134.1, read as the reverse complement.
TCAATTGCAGTAACTTAATAGCTCTAATTTTTGGTGAATGTTTCGTATGCGATTTTTAAGAGCTATTGAATGACCTAAATAACTTAAATAAATGCTCATTTTCTATCTATACATACCACACTGGACTTTTGAGCAGCAAGAACAAATTGCCTGCATACAATGGCAGTCAGTCAGAACAATAAAATTGTGGTAAATATTATGAAAAATGAGAGCTTTAATTGTATGGTAAATTAATGTTACCTTAAAAAACATTGAATCGTGGTGGTTGTCAATTCAAAATTAAATTAAATCAAGACAGCAGATACAATAACCAATACCTGTTAACATTAAAAGATATAAATGTATAGATAAACTAAATAATATAATTGCACAAAGGACGGGTAAAATAATAAAATATAAAACTCATACCTCATTCCTCGAAGAACCGTCAGGTATAAAGTTACAAAAATCTTCAACACGCAGAGGAGAATCTTGTTCGTATTTTCTGAAACATCACTAATGTTTTCAATTGTCCTATGGTTGCAATCTTGATGAAGAACCGTTGGTGAAAGCTACATAGGAAAAAGAAATGTGCATGAAAAAACGAAGTAAAGAAAAAGGGAAATGTTGTCTTACGCAGCAATCATCGTGCAAGAAACACCAAGCAGAACCAGTCTTCGTCCGTTGATTTGATTCCCTGAAAGATAACGATCTATGTAGTTCACAGCCAAGTATAATGTATTAGGCACCAGATGGAGATCTTCAGCCACCTACAGATTAGAAGTGCATATATTTCAGGCAATGCTGCAGTAATTTTGTTAATTGTTCAGATAGCTCATATTGGCCAATGATGCAAATCATCTTTGATTTCCCAAGCTATAATGCGCATACGACCATATATATCCTTATAAGAACAAAAGAATTCACCGCCACCAGGTAATCAATCAGTCTCTCCCGCATCCTATGATCTATATCGTTCTGTATACTTTCCATGTAGTCTGTGGAAGGTCTATTCTTCATCTGCAATAACCATATAACGAGAAAGGGCAAAAAGAAAAAACAATCATAAGTCGCTCGAATTACCAGAATTTTGGACTGGTGCTATGGATTGAATTATCCACATCAAAACCACGGAAGGTAACATGTAAACTTTGGAACAAAAAAAATCTAACCTCAGATGCACGTAAATGCCCATAAATATCACATGCAATTTTTGCATGAAGCTGTGGATCATCCAAAACATTACCAATGGTTGCACGAGCATTGTTATCAAGATTGATCACTCCATCATCTATTGCCATAACAGCAACCATATACCTGCTGCAAACATTTTTGAAAAATATATACTTGCAGATGATATTCATTGATTAATGTCAATAAAGGCAAAACTCAAAATCTTTTTACAGGAAATCTTTTGATACGCTTTCATCACTGTCCAAGTCAATTGATGAAACAATGTTAAAGAAAAGCCTATAACAAACACAGCAACAATGAAAAATGTACTGAGACAATTGTAGCAGTTATACCAGCTCTTCCCGGGTGGTCTGAAATGTATAGCTTGGTAAATTTTCTCTTATTGATCGAATCAATCTCTGCAATTTCATTGTTACCAACGTACTCAACATTAAGGCTTTTGAAAGAATCACAAGTAGACATTGTCGCATCCAAAGAAATCGAAATTCCATCCAAAGAATCACAAGTGCCATTATGTCTTACAACAGGTGTGACCTTATGAAAATCCAACCGAACCCAATTTCGTGTTCAGAGATGGAGGCAGAACGCTTCCAAGATAGCCTGTACTTTTGCAAGCCGGAGTTCTTTCTTCAACTCCGCAGTTTTATTCCGAAATGGAAATCCAAGAACCCATTTAAAGTTCTTGAATTTAATGTCAAGAACCTAACTTGACAATGCACTTAATTACACAACAAAGCAACTTTACCATCCTACATTACTTCATTTTATATCAGTTTATGACCAAATAAAAAGATCAAGAACAACAACAAAAAAACTTTAAAATCCAACCAATCTCAGAAATTACTAACAAAGAAACTCTCTAGTTCTTCATCAAGTTCTCAACTTTACCAAAAAAAAGCCATCAAATTCAACGAAAACCAAATATCCAAACAAAATTCCCTCACTTTCGCACCAACCAAACACCCAAAGCAGACGAACAAAGAGCAAGAACCCACTTAATTAGGAGCCGTCAAGGAAATCTTGGACACTTTCGGAGTGATATTCTTGTCGTTGGCAAATGTAACCAAATCCATGAAATCTGAATTTATTTAAATACTTGCCACGTGACAGATTAATACTAATTTGGATCCACACTTCATTAGTCCTCAGCCGCCATTCCCTCGGGTGATTGACTTGCACTCGCACACAGTCCATTGATGGTACCTTGTGAAGGAAACACAGGAAAGTAAACAATGCTTAAGTAATGCAGAAATGCTCTAAAATTTTCACTGGCAGTAACTTGTTAGGTCATATTTTGGTAAAGGTTTCTTCTGCAATTGTTAAGAGCTATTAATGAACGGCCTACATAACTACTCAAATTTTCTCTCAGGATATACCTCATTAACTTCTTGAGCAGCACGGATATATCGCCTGCATGTCATGGCAAATGATTAAAACAATAGATCGTTGTAAATATTATGGAAAACAGGAGAGTTAATTGTATGGTAAATTAACAGCACCTTAAAAAACATTTAGGTGTTGGTGTTGTCAATTCAAAGTTCAAGTAAGTCAAGACAACAGATTCCATTGCAAATACCTGTCGTCAAGAAGTGCTCTAAATGCTGAGACGATCTAAATAATAAAAGTTGCAATAAGGAGGAGGAAAACTATTGACTATGAAACTCAAACCTCATTCTCAAAAAATCTGTCACCAGTAATGTTCCTGAGAGATCGCTTAGGATATTCTTCGTATTTTCTGAAACATTGATAATGTTTTTAATTGTTATACAGTTGCAATCTTTACAGGAATCATTGGTGAAAGCTACATAGGAAAAAGAATGTGCAATGTATATGAGGAAAGAAGAAGAAGAAGAAGGAGGAGGAGGAGGATAAGGGAAATTTTGTCTTACAAGGCAATCATCATGCATGAAGCTCCAAGCACTGCCAGAGTTGACATATTCATGGCATTCCCTGAAAGATAACGATCTATGTAGTTTACAGCCAAGTACAATGTATCCAGCACAACATTGAAATCTTCAGCCACCTGCAGTTTAGAAAAGCTTATATTTCAGGCACTGCACTGCAGCAGTAATTTGATAAATGTTCTGACAGCTCATATTTAGCAAATGCTGCAAATCATCTTTGATTTCTCGGGCTAAAATATGCAGATAGTATTCCTTGTACCAGATATTACAACTATTCATCGTTGAAAGAACCAAAAAAAAAAGCTTACCTGAACTAGTATATCAATCGGCAAAGCCCGTGTGTTAGCATCTATATCATTTTGTATCCTTTCCATGAAGTCTATGCAAGGTCTCTTATCCGCCTGCAAATACCATACAGTGAAAAAGACAAAAGAAGAATTATATAAGTCCCTCAAATTACCATATTTTCGATAGGTGCTATTGATTGAATTATGTTAAGGTTTTTAGCTATCCATTAGTCACAGGGCGACAAGAGTGGTGTGAGCTGTGTGAACCTATGGTGTGACATGTGGATTTCTTCACAGGGAGCTAGCTACCTAGGAGCTCAAGAATAAGGGAGGGTCACAAGATTATTTGCGAAAATTTATGCTGGCTTCTTCATTCCGTGAAACTTTTTTTATAGGAAAAAGACACCAAACTAAAACGAAATCCTACCAATTACCCAACTCCAAACATGAATCAATTCCTGTCATAACAACTCCTAATTTTTCCACTCCTGACAATATCTCCAAAGAAGCTAAGAATAAGTGATGCAGATAAACTCTTCTTATGCCAAAACATTTTCTGATGCATTACCATCATGTAACTCCTTTTGAGGACGCTTGCATGATTTAGCCCAAAAGGTATCCACGACAAATTATTCCTATAAAAACCATGGAAGGGAATATATACACTTCGGAACAAAAATGTCTAACCTCAGATGCACGTAAATGCTCATAAATTATTGGACAAAGGTCTGGATCATTGAATCGTCCATTTCCATATTGGCTGCCATATACCTGCTGCACACATTTTCTACAATACATACGTGTAACCAACTTAACTGATAAATGTCAATGAAAACCAAAATCAAATCTTTATATAGGAAAATTTTCTGATGTATATTATTGATACACTTGCCAAGTCAGTTGATGAAACAATTTGAAAAAAAAAAGACTTTTTTCTGAGAATTCAAAAGAAAAGCCTAACGGACGCAGCAAAATGTACTAGGAAGTGTATAGCAATTATACCAGCTCTTTCCAGGTGGTCTGAAATGTATAGCTTGGCGAATGCTCTCTGATTGATAGAATCAATCTCTGCAATTCCATTGTTATTAATGTACTCAACACCGGGGCTCTCCAAAGAATCAAAGTAGACGTTGTCTCATCCAAAGAAATTGAAAATCTATCCAAAGAATCACAAGTGCCAGGGTTTTTGCAACAGGTGTAACCGTGCAAGTTACAAACTCCAAATGAACTCGATTTCTCATTCAAGGTACAATTCTTCCAAACAAGCATGTACTATTGCATGCCAGAGATCCGTTCTTCCCCTTGGCAAATTTATTCCAACATGGAAATCCAAGAACCAAATTTTTCTTATATTAAGATGTCATTTACAACAATGTCTACAACTTAACTTGAAAATGCAATTGATTGTACAATTAAGGCACTCCAACGTTTCACATTACTTCATTTTATAACATTTTATTACCAAATAGAAGGATCAAGAAGAGGAAAGAAATAACATTTAAATCCAACCAGTTTTAGAAATAGCCATTAAGAAACCCTCACAAAATCTTTGCAAAGTTCACAGCATTATCAAAGAAACCACCAAGAAAAACCCCTACAATTCAATGTAATCAGCCATAAGCACTTCAAGAAACCAAAGAAAACAGAGAAAGAGCAAGAACCCATTTAAGTAGAAACTGTCACGAAATTCTTGGACCCTTTTGGAAAGGTATTCTTGTGTTTAATAATATAGCCAAATCTATCAAATCTGCATATATAAATTTTATGATAGTATGAAAAATAATTAGATATTAATAATAACAGAAGCCATTATCCCGAACCCGGAAAAGAAAACCCATAAATGGTGTAAGATCAGAAAATTTAGATGCAAATAAACAAAACTCATATAAAGCAAACCAATCAACAAAAACCTGGAATGTCAACCTTTTGGGATAAAAATTGACAACTAGGCCCACCTGAATAACACGTCATCCTGACAAAAACCTGCCACGTACTAAGCCGTACAAATCGGGACCCACAATCCCCTCCCTCCACATCATCTCTTACCCAAGAAACCTCGTCTTTATTAGCCACACTCCATCACTCCTCTCAAGTACACTTGTTGCCAGTCTTAAAACCGGTGATTTCGATTTTAAAATGAAATAACTGAAATTAAATCATAGTTCTTAGAATTTGGTTTGATTTCAATTTTGTTTGGTTTTAATTTTGATTTTGACCAATTTAATTGTTAAATTTGTTTTGGATCAATTTTTTCTTTTTTTAAAAAATTTTATTTTTAACTTTTTATTTTATCTCGTAAATTATTTTTTTAATTTATAAATTTTATTATATTGAATAATTAACTATAGTACTAATAATACATTATATTCTATTTTTTCTAATAATTTTTAAATAAATTAACTATTCTACTAATAATTACATCACATAATTTTAAACAAAATAAAAAAATACTAAAAATTTTCTTAAAATGAATTTTAAAAATATCGAAATTAAAAACTCTTTCTTTCGTTTCTCCCTCATCTTCTTGAGTGAAAATTGATTGAGTTTAACTATTTTGAGTTCTAATATTTTCAATTTTAAAACTTTTAAAATTTTTATTTTCATTAAAATTTTGTATTGATATAAATATTAATTAAATATAATAAAATAATAAATAAAATTATAGTAAAAAATTAAAAAAATTTGAAAAAATGTAGTTGTAAAAAATAATTTAAAAAAATTTAAAAAATATATTTATAATAATAAAATATATAAATAATTAATAAAAATAATTTAGAAGAAAATAAATTTTGAAAGAGTGAAAATATAAAAAAGATTGAGATTAAAAAATAATAAACGATGTAAAATTAGTAGGATGAGAATATTTATAAAGTTAAAAAAATGGCAATTTAAGCTAATGGTGAAGCGCCGGTTTCACTATTTTTGAAGAAATAACCAAAACTTGAACCACAATCAACCGATTTCAATTTTAACCGATCTAATTTCAATTCAGTTCGTCAGTTCCAATTTGAAAATACCATGTCTACTCACAAGTGCTTCACTTTCACGCACACACACGGCGATGATTCTCAAAACCCTCCCCGTTCTCCTCTCCGTTCTGGTGGCTCTCCGCCTTGCCCTGGCCGAGCAAGAACCACCAAACGGCGGCACCACCATAGTGTTCACCACTCTCGGAAAGCTCGACTACGCCTTCGACATCTACGCCATCCCTTCACACCGTTCGCCCTCTCCGGCGGATGAAATCCAAATCACTGACGGGAAATTCATCAACTTTAACGGTCACTTCCCCTCTCCTCCAATTGGGCCCACACACCGACGACCGCCCCCACTTAGTGTCATATACGTTAGAGAGTGAAACGGAACCTCAAACATCTACTACGATGCAGTCTACTCTCGTGCTCCGGGAAGCACCAGATCGAGGTCCGCTCTGGAAATTCGCCGACGTGTCCATGTTCCGCTTTTGAAGGGCAAAAATGGAATTTCAATGAAGGATAAGCCGAGCTTGAGTGGGGAAAACTTAATCTACGTGTCCACACATGAGGATCCGGGAGTTCCGAGGACTATGTTTACTTGACTCGGGATGGGAGTCAACGAGGCGAGGTGGTTGAACACGGAGGATGGCCGAGTTGGGTGGACGATTCGACTTTTTTCTTCCATAGGAGAAGCGATGAGGATCAGTGGATAAGTGTATACAAAGCAATATTACCGAGTAAAGGACCGATCTCAATTGAGTCTGTCCGAGTTGACCGGGTCTCCACGTGTTTACACCGGCCTCGTCACCGGGGAACCACGAGTTTATAGCAGTAGCAACGAGA
>CAODLS014288832.1:0-11521 GCA_948243855.1 Flueggea neowawraea | reverse complement strand
TTAAGGCTGAAGCATTAGAGTTGGATGCAAGACAAGTGGAAAGGAAGCAAGTCACATTGTACGTCAATGGGACATTTACAATGCACGTTGCATGGGTTACAATGCACGTTGTACCTACTGATGTCATCAAAATCAGAATTTCTTTCTCGTCTCTTAACGACTATTTCAAGCCTCACAATGGCTACATTTTGGAGTCTACATATAAATAGAGGTACACACTTCAGAGGCAGATAGAGAACGCATTAAGAGTGTGCCCAAGCTTTGCTAATTTCATTCTTGACTTTCTCTCTCTAAGTGTTTTCAAGTTCTTACACCACAACTAAGCTTTTGTATTGTTATTTGCTTTGAGAGTTTGTGTGAGAAGATCATTTTCGTTCTATTAAACCTTGTGTAAACAAGCTATGGTTGTAAAGCTTGTGGGTAGAATAGGTTTACTTGTTTGTTGCCTTTGAAAAACAAGTGGGTATTGGTTTTCTTATTGAGCCAGCTGAAAACAAGGGATTGCAAAGGTTGTCTTGTGAGCCTGAAAAATAAAAGGTTGTAACGGTTTGCCTCCACCCGCAAGTGAGGAAGATTTAGTGGATTGAAATTCTCTAGTTAAGGCTAGAGGAGTGGACGTAGATCAAGAGGACCAAACCACTATAAATCGCGGATTTGTTTTCTCTATCCCTTACTTATTTTCATTTCAGTTTCTATGGTTGTGTGTTGAATTTAGCTATCAACATTTGTTTTTCAAAATATTGCAAAAAGTTTTCAAAAGCTTTTATACTTAGCAAGAAATCCAATTCACCCATCATCTTGGATTGCCATATTAGGATTACAAGGCCCACCCATCTTGTACAAGCCTCAGAGTACATAACTTATACCCAAAAACCATTTATTATTAAATGACCTATTAATCAAATTAAAACAGTTTAATAATTAAATTTTTTAATATATTATTCTTAAATAATAAATGAAATATTGTCATAATTTCAAAATACAAAATAATTATTTATAAGTAAAATAAATAAATACCAAAGTAATAATAAATATAGATCCAGAACCCACAGATAACCTTGCGTGGAGCCTTACTGCAAAATATACAGAGCTGACCAAAAGGGCACTCACTATCTAAAGTAACGCCTCATTGAGAACCAAAATGATGAATGGTCGCTGGATGCCAAAATATATCTAAAAAATGTTAGGGAGAGGGGGTGAGCTAAATCTTAGTAAGGGACGACACCTAAACCGTTTTAAAAATCGTTTGTACGAGCCCGACCCATCTCGAACAAGCCTCCAAAGATCAGAACATACTACCTGAATTATTTAATTATCAAAATGTTTATTAAAACATTTAATTATCAAAAAATGTGCGAGATATGAAACAAGTTTATATGAAATCAAATATACATATATCTAAATAGATATGCCAAAATAAAATCAATATAAACATAATCAAAAGCCAAAGTGGCAATCCCGTAAGCCAACAACATATCGATACTGAGCTCTAACAATGCAAAAGAACCCAGACAAAAAGGGCATCACTAACCAAAGACGCCTCACTGGTAATCCAAAAATGCGGAACAGTTGCCGAAGCCAAAATCTGTGAACCGGAGATACAGGAATCAACATAGATAGAAAAATAAAGGAGGTATGGGCCCAGTGAGGAATAACACTCCAGACCGCCTCATATGTGCCTCACAAAGACTTTTTTGAAAACAGTTCGAAAATACTACAAGCAGATATATATATATATATACACACACACACAAAAACATTATATAGATAATAGTTTTTCAAAAATTCATTTCGCAAAGGTTTGCAACTAAAGCATCCAATAGGCACGTAGGCTTTAAAATCATTTTCAGATTCAAATCGTATTTTTTCGAGTCAAAAGTCTTATCATATACATGGGACCAAAACCAAAGTGTGCATCCAGCACTAATACAAAGTGATGTGGACTCTGCCAACATCCATAACAAATCATTTGTTGGATCAGAACACATGGCTACCGACAACCTTGGTAGTTGTACTTTCTCAAAGCAATGGTATACCAAATGTCACGTTTTACCCCCGTAACAGAGGAGTCCCATATCAAAATCAAAACATACTAATATATAGTATGACAACAAAGGCATGCATAATAGCATCAAAAGTCCAAAGTAGATATGTATATAATACATATATAATTTCAAAACATAATCCTGATTAAATATGTAATCAGTTTATTATTAGTCAATCATCATATTAGTCAAATTTCAAATATGTGTCGTACATAACAAAAAAAATATACAGTTTCAAGACACAATCAATGTGTCTGAAGCTGTTATTCACTCACTTGAAAATCCAAGTACAAAACATCAGTCAAGCCCGCTCGTCGATGGCTGGTCTCGCTGACAGGAGTAGGAAGCTGAACAAATAAATATATATCAACAGATATATCGTAGACAAATTGAAATGTGGTACTGTGGCTGTACCAAATGTTATGCAATGCAAATGCAAACTCAGACCCTCAAAAGATCCCCAAAAATATATTTCGAATGATACTCTATCATTCTTAATCCAAAACTCAAAATCTACGTAAAATTACATTTTGGTTCCTGATCAATGTAAAATTAAGTTTTAGTCCTTGAGACTTGGCATATTATAACTTAGTCCCTAAAATATTTAGGATTTATTATTTGGTCCTCAAAGTATTTAAAATTTATTTTTAAATCCTCAACTTTTCTAAAATTACAAAATTACTTTTAATTTCTAAAAAATTACAAATTTATGCAAACTTTTTAAAAATTACAAATTTAGATTTCTACTTTTCAAAATTAAAAATTTGGCCCAACTTGTAAAATATCAAGTCAGTCCCTAAATCCAAGTTCTAGAATTTGCACAAGTTTTAGTATTGGTCCCTTTCTCCACAAAATACACCAATTGGTCCCTAAACTATACAAACCTGTAAACACAAATTTTCAACCAATCAAAATATGTTCCCACAACTTCAACAAGTCCAGAAATCATGGAAACCATTCCCAACTCATTCCAGAAGTCATCCAAGCCACAAAACAGTCCACGCATTTTAGATTTTAACCTTGTATCCCAATATGACAATCCAAGAGGGGGGTGAATTGGATTTCTTGCTAAGAACTAAAACCTTTTGGAAAAAATTTTTGTAATCTTTTATAAAATAAAAGCACTCGCTCAATCCAACACACGCCCAAGTAGATCAAATGAAATGTAAAGCAATTAAATGAGAGAGAGTAAGGGAAGAGATGAAAAAACTGATTTATAGTGGTTCGGTCCTCCTTGACCTACGTCCACTCCTCTAGCTCACTAGAGAATTTGAAATCCACTAGGACTTTTCCTCACTTCCTAGTGGAGGTAAACCTTTACACACTTGTTTTTACAGGATCAACAAGGAACATTTAAACCTTGTTTTTTGAAGCTCAACAAGAAAACCAACACTTGTTTTTTCTCAAGGATCTAATAAGAAAATCTAAACTATCTTCAAGCTTTAACACTAAAGCTTGATCTACAAACTATTTCTCATATTAAAGAGTAAAATTTCACTCCAACTTAGAAAGCAAATAGCAAGATCAGAGCTTGGTTGGAATGATAGAGCTTTAGAAAGCTTAGAGAGAGAAAGTCAAGAATCGAATATCAAAGCTCAGGCACACTCTGAAAAGGTTCTCTACTTGTCTCTGAAGTGCATACCTCTATTTATATGCAGACTCCAAAATGTAGCCGTTGTGAGACTTGAAATAGCCGTTAAGAGATGAGAAAGAAATTTTGATTTTGATGACATCAGTAGGTACAACGTGCATTATGTCCCATGCAACGTGCGTTGTAAATGTCCTATTGTCGTACAACCTGACTTGCTTCCTTTCAACGTGTCTTGCATCCAACTCTGATGCTTCTGTCTCAAATGTTGCACAATGTAATGTATCTTGTATATATGCAACTTGACTTGAGTTTCCATCCAGAATGGTCACTTGGAAACTTTCTTCTTACAACGTGACTTGTGTCCATTTGCAACATGCATTGATCATGCCTTAGTATGCATTGCATTTGGCACTTCCTCCTTCAACATGCGTTGCCAATCTCCAAAGATCTCTCCTTTGATTCTTTCATATGAATGCATCAGATGTCAAAGAATATTCAAATTTGAATTTTGAGGTGCTGACTTGTCAGATGCTGACATAACCTACTTCAACATGACTTGCATCGGCTTGCAACGTGCATTGAGGAATGTTTTCAAGCGTGACTCATTTACTCACAACGTGACTTGAAGTGCAGTGCAACGTCAATTTCCATTATTTGCAAGTCGACTTCAAGTCTGATGCTCATTCCCATCAACGTGACTTGTATACTCTACAACATGACTTATACACAAGTACAATTCATGCTGAGAGCACTTCATTCATATAACATGACTTGAGCTTTATGCAATACACCTTGTATATTTCAGATGCCTACTGCCTCCTTAGTTCATCTCGACAATGTCACTTGTATCTTATGCTGCGTGACTTGTACCTCAAATGGAAATCCCAGAATTCCTTTGGTATGGTCAACGTGACTTGAAATGGATGTAATGTGCTTCGATCATACTACAACGAGCTTAGCATTGGCAGTAATGTGCATTGCTTAAAATTTTCATATGTTTTGTTAAAATCATCAAAACTGAGAGTCAACAAACCCATCAATTTGAACAAACTAACCCGACCAAATCACCTCCTCTTTCTCTCATCTTTGGCAAACATAAGTCAATCAAAACCCAACTAAAACCACTCCAAAATCATCCAAAAATTATTCCAAAATGATCCCAGAAATAAATCCAAACCGAAGTTCAAACATTACCAAATTCTGAAGCAACAAAAAATGAAGAAAGAGTAAGTTGAGATGCTAAGTTCTTACCTTGGTTTGAAGAAGAAAACGAAGGAGAGGCTGAGATATGTGAAGAGAGAACCGGAGAGTGTATTTTGGAGTGTTGAAATGACAAAAAAAAATTAGAAAAAAATAAGTATGGCGGTGGAAACGGGTTCCAAAAGACTGAAGAAAATCATAAAAATTGGAGGTTGGGCGGTGCTGATTTGAAAGAGAGGCATGCAAAATGGCGACGTTTTATGCAAAACAAAATCCCAGCACAAGACTGGATGACACGCGCACTAGACGAACGACAACTTCTCTCACTGGAACGACACGTCGTTTGACTGAGGAATTGGTCAGTAACACGCAAACGACAATGCATTGGCTCAGACGACAGCTCCCTTCCTAGACCAAAAGACATGTAGTCTGTCTCATACCCCAAACGACCTGTCACCTCTTCTTTCTTTTCAATCCGATTTTATTTTTAATTATCCACAAATTTTAACTTAATTAATTAACTTAATTACTCCAAAATTTTCATTAATCACCCAATTAACATTTATTTTTTTTCTAATTTTTCCAATATTAATAATTATTTTCTAAATTAATTAGAAAATAATTCAAATTAATTCAAAAATACTTGGAAAATAACCAAAATTAAATTTCAAAAATACCAGATATTACAGAAGTGATAAAAATGAAATATGATGAAATGAAGTGTTAAACAAAGCACTAAAAAGTGGAAATGTTTAATATGGCCAAGTTTACTCTAAAAAAATTGAAAATAGGGTCTAAAACTTAGCAATTTGGGAGATAAACTTTGGAGATGCCAATATATTAGGGGACTTGATAAGTGAACTTTCGAGATTGCAACTTCTGAATACCAACGTTTGGTTCATGTGATTGATAAATAGCATGGTTTTCCTCTTTTGATCTTTTTTTTGCATACTTGTATGTTATAAAAATTCTTTGGCCTCTTCAACTCGAATGGATTTCTTTCCCCGAGATTGAAATTGGTTTGCTTGGGACCAACAAATAAGTAAGTGTGGAGGAGTTTGATGCATGCTAAAATTACATCTATAATTAAGCAAGAATTTACATATTTACATCCTACAAAGGAGTATTTATCATCGAATTTATGCATTTTTCATGATTTGTGTAGGTCAGAATCGATTTACATGGAATTAGATTGAAAATATGAAAAAAGGGACATGAAGGTTGAAAGCTTAAGGAATCAGAAATGGATAAGAAGCAAAAGTGGGCCACATTCCTGGCTTTCAGACTGTGGCCTCAAAATGTGGCCAAGCCATAGTCAACTGCCACGATCGTGGTCACCAACCACGCACCTCAATTGAGTCCTGGTGGGCCACGGTCATGGTTTGGACCGCAACCATAGCAAGTTTAGAGAGCCATGGTCGTGGTAAAAGGCCGAGTTGCCCTCCCAGATTAAGGAGAGAGAAAATTACAGAAAAAAGCTAAAAAAGGTGGGGACTAAAGGCATTTTTTGAATATTTCTGTAAGTTTTTTAGGGTCATTTAAGGGGTACAAATACCATCTTATTACTCATTTGGGTACCTCTTACATCATAGAACAACTTACAGTCTCTTTGTCTTTCATATTTTTAGAATATGCCTAGGGTTTGAGTAAGAGAAAGGAAACTTGAAGGAGACATCTTTAAGATCGACTCCCATCCTTTCTCTTCATAGTTGTAGTTGGTAACAATGTTTTCTTTTTATTATTATTGTTATTTATTGTCTTCTCTAATTATGGTAGCGTAAATCTTGTGTTAGGACATTGATGTAGATTGCTAATGAACTCTTGCTTTTTAATGAATGGGTATTGTGTTTCAATGTTCATATTTGCTATTTCTTGAATGGTGTGGTTGAATGATATGTTTAATGAGTTGATGATTGTGATTGGCGACCATGATTTTCATTATCAAGCAATTCTAATAGAAGGATATGAAGATGAATATTAGTAGAGGCTACATGCATTCATATTGTGTGATTTAAGGTAGAAATACACCGTGCACACAACGTGTTCAATGAAATTCCCGAGATACTTAATGGGCTCAATTTAGCTAGGTTCAACTAAAAGGATTAGTCTGCTAAATGTGAGTACCATCTGTACTAACCCGAAAAGGCATTTTCGATGAAAATCGAGGCGATAACACCCTACCTAGGTAGTCTCATTCATTTATTAGGCAAGAGGAATTTAGTAATCGAATCTCAATTTTCCTAACATGTTTAACCATTAGTAAACTCTTTTAAAAAGTAATCTTGTTTTCTGATTTTAGTCTTTTACTTTTGACAAAAATCCAAAATCAATTGAACAACATGGGTTTATTTACTTTTTGTTTTCGATTAGATCACAATTAATACTCATTCCTTAAGGATTTGATAACCCAAGGGAATTCGATCAACTGTGCAAGACAAATAGAAAGTCATATCCAATAAGATCAAACAATGTTTCCATGTATTTGATTATAGCAAGTTCAAGAACAATTCAAATATCGTACACATGTCACTTGTAAGTAATACCAAATATCTCATATATTTGCATGTGTAGTAAGCAAATCATTCCACATAATCATATAATCAAATATACAGAGACACATCAAGTTCATACTCACTTGAGCCTTCGATATGTACAAAGCACCGGAGACTTATAGTGTTCCAATCTACGAGATGACCTACACAATATTAAAATTACATATATCAATAACGAATACATATTTTTATAAAATTATGGACTAGTCCTGTTGAACCAAGGATGGTTAACATTTAAGTACCTTTTTGTTTTGATGACGAACAAAATTGAGTTTGATAATTAAGCATTTAAACATGTTCGTTAATGGCTCACTCGAGTAGCCTAAACCTTTACTCGACCAACAGAACTGACCAGAGGCAAGAATCGTGATTCTCTCACTCGAGTAACATGTTCTCTAACTCGAGTAACCAAAGTGACCAAAGGAAAAGATTAAAATAATCTCACTCGAGTAATTCGTAATGTCACTCGAGTATGAAGGACTTCCAAGGGCTACAGATCAAATTCTCTCACTCAAGTAACAAGAAGCGTCACTCGAGTTGTCGGACCCTCAGCTCACTCGAGTATACACATTAAACTGTCACGACCCATGATTGAACCGAACCAGAGGCCCAACCCATCTCGCACATGTCTCGGAGTATAGAACTTCTACCAAATTCTTATTTCAAAAATAATTGTTAAAAATCCAGATTTCATTTAATAAAGTAAAATAGTGATAATATCAAAATACATAAAATATATTTAGTAAAATCAATTAAACCATAATAGTATCAGATACAAAACCATAACCCACGAGAACCCGGCGTGGAGTATCTAACATACATATAGATTGGGGTTCGAACAAAAGGGCACTCACTGCTGAACTGGACTCCTCACTGAGCACCAAAGATCTAACAAACTAATGTTGAATAACCTGAAAAAATGTTAAGGGAGGGGGTGAGTAAACTCAGTGAGAGATGATACTCTAGATAGCATTCGAGACTCACATAAACCATTTTGAAAATGTTTTGAAATAGCACATGCATATATACTTATACTAATAATATACACTCATATATACATATTTATATAGTTTCGAAAACATTTCTGAAAACGTTTGCACCATCCACAAACAACATACATTCAAATATATATATATATATATATATATGTATATATATCGGAAAAGCAAGCTATATATATATATCGGAAAAGCAAGCTATAGCATGTTTTCACTCAAATCAATATATATTTTTTATCCTTTACCAATCAATCTTTAATACTGAATTTAGTACATTATCAAGCTCTACAAGTATCATGTTAGAATACAAGGAATGCAGACAAAATACACATCATACAATCATGTAAATCTATATTGTCATAGACTAACTATTATATTAGAAGACAGATAAGGCATACTACATACATACTCACAAATTCGAATTATATAGCTTAAACAAAAGTCTACATACTTATATTTCATTATCCATTTACAGAACTAAAAAGATCTGATAGTCACTGGTCATACACCTGTGTTATATTGGAACTGCGCTAACAAGATCAGATCAGATCAGAAATAGAGTAGCAGCCTTAAGAACCTAAATAGTACCTGGCTCAAAAAGGCTAACAACTAACAGCCTTAAACGCTCAAAACAGGAGCTTGTCACCTTAAGGGTATCAAAGCTGAAACAAACAGAACTGATCAAAGAGTATATTAGTGAGTATTGCAGTCCACGGGCTCCAACAATATATACCCCGCCAGACTACAATACAATATGCTACACGAGAATGAACAATAATACAGTCAAACAAACAAACAGATTCAGATGCGTATTTGACAAGGGACTAGAAATAGAAACATAAGCAAAATCTGAGATGTGGACTACTGCCACCTGATATGTGGACGACCGACACCTGATTTACTACCAACCCTGATAACTAGGCATTGACTAATCATTGGTAGACCAAAGGCTACGTTTATCCATATAGCATAGGTGTCCTGAGTCAGAATAATTAAAGTAATATTCACAAAAACAGACTTACAGAAATAGACACATACTGACAGAAGTGTTATTGTGCACATAATATTATTCAAAGAATATATCTACTTACTATCAAAAATATTTAAAGAAGACATACATACGAATTAGACATATATTTATTAAAAATACAACTAAACGTATTTCAAATAAAATACATATCTAGAGAATATATATACGCAGAAACAAATAACTATTGTCAGAAATTATTACTAATTATGGTATATATAATAGTCATATTACATTTTTCTTACTAAAGATACGTTAGGCATACAACATACAGAACATATGTATAATTATCGAATATTTCTTAATTCTAATAAATATAAATATTATTACAAATACACTCATATATCATATCTAAGAACAAAATATTTAATATAGACAAACATAGTTTAATTCGGACAAATTTTCTTATCACAGAAAATTCACAAAATCCAGATTTTAGGCTTACCAAATCATTAATTAGTCCAGATTACATGC
Organism: Flueggea neowawraea; assembly: GCA_948243855.1. Classification (NCBI taxonomy): domain Eukaryota; kingdom Viridiplantae; phylum Streptophyta; class Magnoliopsida; order Malpighiales; family Phyllanthaceae; genus Flueggea; species Flueggea neowawraea. The sequence goes on along the minus strand of CAODLS014288832.1, from coordinate 1,634 downwards.
AAAGTCTGATCACATCAAAAAACTGTATAAGTTCAGAAGACATAGCTTATGTATCTAGAGCTGCCATCACACTCATCTGGACGTCGAGTCAAATAATCCTAATAGGCACCGTCGGTAGATGACCGGTCACCTCGGATGTCAAACGAAACTAAAGACAGATAGGCCAAATCAGAATCAATTACGACACTATGGCAATACTAAAATGCTTGAAATGCAAATGTAAACGTAAACCACCGACAACATCAGAAATCCTATTTCGATCGAGTTTCTAACCCTCTCTTTGTAAATCAAATGTCTTTGTAAAATTACAAAATAATCCCTCAACTTTTGTAAAATTGTAATTCAGTCCCAAAATATTCCAAAATTACAAATTACTCTCTAAACTCTTCAAAATTATAAATTAATCCTCAAACTATTCAAAAATTACAAAGTAGTCCTTAATTATTCAAAATTACAGATCATAACTCAATTTCTTAAAAAAAATACAGTTTTAGTCCTCGCGACAGAAAATCGTTCAAAAATGATACAAATCGTCCAATTCGACACTCATTGCTCCGAATCACTTAAAACATCTTCCAATAATTTTTATTCATCAAAATCATTCATGAATTTTATCAATAAATCAACAAATCATCAAAAACTCAGATTCATTCTTCCAAATAAATCCCTAACCACGCCAATTCTCTTCAATCTCCAAAACCAATCACAAACTCATTCAAATATATGTTTATTCAATCAAAATCCAACTCAAATTCATCATCCAATCATCCCAATATTCATCCAAAAACTCGGACATAATTATAAAGCCATCAAAAAATGCATTTTTCACACAACTAAACAAAACCCACACTTCTTCTACATCTAACCCAACACAATACATCAAAATTCATCGCCAATTCATCGCATCAAAACCGAATTCCAACCTTCAAAACCGTCACCCACACAAAACCCATTTGATTTATCCTGAAAATAAAGATGAAAAGAGAAAAATGAGAGATTATTACCTTGATTTAATTGCAAGAATGGAAAGGGAAACAAGAGAGAGAAAGACGAATTGGAGAAGGATAGAGTGAAGGTGAATGTGTTGGAAGTGAATTGAAGGAAGAATGGAATCGGGTTGGTTTTAAGAACCAAAATGGTGCAAATAAAACAAAACGCACCGTTTGGTGTGTTTTTGTTTTTTTTTTTTGTTTTTGGGTTTTTTTTGAAATGGATACTTTTTTTCATTGAAAAATAATAAAAATTAATACCTATTTATTTTTTGTCAAATACAAGGTGTTACATTAATAACGCAAATTGAAAGATAATGAATTTAATTAATAAGAATTAATGGATATAATCACATATAAGTTAAAAGAATAAACTATATTTTTAACTATACAAATATATTTAACAAAAATAGAAAAAAAGATAATTAGATAAATAACAAAAAGAAAAGATGAATACTTTTTCCATTGAGTCTTTTAAAATAAGATTCTAATATCAATCACTTTGAATATAATTATATTTCATTAATAGGTCTAGAAGAAAAATTTGACATAAAATATTAATGTAAAATAAATTATATTTATTTTTAAAATAAAAATTATATCTATTTTATATAAATAAAATTATTCTAAAAAAACTATTTTGTT